>NW_006498246.1:848442-873446 GCF_000471905.2 Amborella trichopoda
ATAACTCATACATTCTTGGCCCTGTGCCGTGCCCCCCTTACGACGGCACGACTTAGTCAGTTTATTCTCACAGTTCAAATAAGAGGACCGCCACAATTATAAAAATATAAAAATTATATACATAATATACAAATATCTTATATTATATTATATTATATTATATAGTATAATATATAAATATCTTATATTATTGATAATAAATATTATATTATATATTATATAATACAAATATATATCAATAAAATATATTATATTATATATTATATTATGTTATATATTTATATTTATGTGGTTAATATGTATATGTTATCAAACATAGTACCTAAAACTTTCTTAACATTCTAGCAGGTTATCAAATACAGTACTCATAACTTATTAAAACATTTTCGTCCAAAAGATTCAACTTTTTAAAAGATTTAAAAATATTTAACTTTCCAAAAGATAAAAAAACAAAAGTAAGTGGTGCAACCAAAAGGTGCACCGGTCTCTCCGTTCATTTTGGTTAAATTTTTTAAACATATGTGCTTGCGCTACAGTGAACGTTTCCTTTGCACGTGTACGGACAGGCAAATGAGGTGGTGGACCGGCTTGCTAAACATGGGAGTTCCTTATCGTCTTTCATTGTTTCTGATGTATTGATCTCCACCTTGGAATTTGTTGTTATTTGAATATTAATAATTTTTATTATTGACCTTGTGGAAAAAAAACAGCCCAAAGAGAGTGCGAGCGCAAGTTTCAGGAGCTTATTAGACCTCAATTTGTGTATGTAGAATTTTTGTCAGCAACATGGTATTTATGGATTTTTTTTCTTTCGGTAGTTGATACAAAACTGGTTAATTTTACTTGCCAAGAGAAAAGAAATGGTTTATTACTAGTATTAGAAAGAGCGACTCGGGCCGGGTGCTTGGTCCAGGCCCGAGCTGAGTACTTGGGTTAGCTGAGCACGGTAGAAGCAAAAAAAAAGTTAAACAAAAATACATAAAATCCCAAAAAACAGGAAAAATATGTTTAAAGTAAAATTGAAGAAAACACATCTAAATGAGGTTAAAAAAGTAGCGAAAAAATAAATTTTGAAAAATCTAATTTTTGATAGGAAATATTTTAAAAATAATCCCAAAAAAGAGAAAATGTAATAATAAGTATACATGGCCAAAACACTTTCCATTCTTTGCCAAAAATGATAGAAAACATACAAAAATATTACAAATAAATTCTTAGTTTTTATGGATTTTTATAAATCCTTTTGAATTTTTTTTTAAGAACTTTGGACACCCAACTCTGGGATACTCGGGCCGAGCAGTCGAAGAGTGGATTATACACTCAAATTTACCTGCATGCGTTATCGTTTAGGGCCCATTTGATCCCTGAATTATTCAATCATGGAAAAAGTCAATCTTGAAATTGAGATTTACTAGAATTGACATTCTTGGAATATAGTGTATATTGTTTGGATTGCATCTCGTAGAAATCAAGGAAATGCAAATTTTCTATTTGGATTGCCAAGGATGTTTTTAGAAATGCAAATCCTTTCTCTGTCTCTCTCTAAAATATTTGAGATAGTTTCTCTTTTTAAAATTTTCTCTAAAATTTTAACACACTCCCTTTTAAAACCTTAAAATTTGAAATAGTTTCTCTCTAAAAATTTTGAGATAATTTCTCTCTCCAAAAAATAGATAGTTTATCTCTCTAAAAAATCTTATATACTTTTCTCTCTAAAATTTGATATAATTTCTCTCTCTACAATTTTGAGATACTTTCTCTCTCTAAAACTTAAAATTTTCTATAGTTTTTCTCTATAAAATATTTGAGATAGTTTCTCTTTCTGAACAATTTCAGGTAGTTTCTCTATCTAAAATATGAAGTAATTTTTTTTTCTAAAATTTTAAGGTACTTTCATTGACAAAAATAAATAAAATAATTTAAGGTACTTTCTTTATCTAAAACTTTATTTTAAGATAGTTTCTCTCTCTAAGAAATTTTAGGTATTTTCTCACTCTAAAATTTGATATAGTTACTCTCTGAGATAGTTTCTCTCTCTAAAATTTTCATGCAGTTTCTCTCTCTAATTTTAATACACTTTCTCTTTCTAAAACATAATTTGAGATAGTTTCCCTTATTTTTTTAAAAAAATAATTTCTCTCTCTAAAGTTTTAAGATATTTTCTCTCTCTTAAACTTAAAATTTGAGATAGTTTCTCTCTAAAAATTTCCGGTATTTTCTCTATCTAATATTTGATATAGTTTCTAATCTCTAAAATTTTAATATGCTCTCTCTCTAATATTTAAAAATTGATATAATTTATCTCTCTAAATGTTTTGAGATATTTCTCTCTAACATATTTTAAGTAGTTCCTCTCTTTAAAATTTAATGTAGTTTCTCTCTTTAAAATTATAAGATATTTTCTCTTTCTAAAATTCTAAAATTTTAATAGGTCTCTCTAAAATTTTAAATTTGAGATAGTTTTTCTCTCTAAAAATTTAAGATAGTTTCTCTCTCTAAAAAATTTCGTATACTTTCGCTTTCTCTAAAATTTGACATAATTTCTCTCTCTAAAATTTTAATATATTTTATTGCTTTAAAATTTGATATAGTTTCTCTTTGTAAAATTTTAATAATTTTTTTTCGTTCTTCAGCATCAAAATGGACCATTTCCATGAAATGTCAATTCCACCTAGTTTGGTGGAAATGAGATTTTCAAAATTTAGGCTTAAAATGAACATTCATGAATTCCACGAAAATCTCAATTCCAACAGAAATGTCAATTTTAAACGAACCAAACACGATTGGCCAGCTTTTCAAGGAAAAATAACTCATGGAATTTTGAATCCCATGAGCCAAACGAGCCCTTATGAAATTGCTAAATTTCCACAAATTTATTAAACATGAAAGAACAGCGTCTCTCTCTCTCGCACACATAAATATCACACATTTCTCTCTCTTTCACACATAAATATTACACATTTTGCACATAAATGACAACATAAAAGATCCATATAAATCTGCCTTTGTCCGTAGAGTTTTGATGGCTCCTTTTGTCCAAACCCAAAATTTTTCTCTTTGAAAGGATCATCAAAATTGACACTAACATGATTACATTTGACTAAGAAAGTTTGTTTAATTTAGTTTTACTTGGATAGCTACTAATGTCATTGTTTGACTAAGAAAGTTTGTTTACTTTAGTTTTACTTGGATAGCTACTAATGTCATTAAAGAACGGCTGTTAAAGAGAGATGAAAGAAACACGGTCCCCCCTCTCAAATCTATCTTAAAGTTGGAGTTTTAATCCAAAATTTTAGGGATTCACGATCTAGAAGAAGATGATCATGAATATAAAATATAAAATAAAATTTTCAACATTTAAAATGTGATGTTTTTAGGAATATTCCTACACCATCTATATTTATTTGGAAAAGTGTTTCATGGGGCGGGGACCACATTTCTATATTCACGATCCCCGAGATATAAAAGCATCCATCTTAAAGATGGACGCAAATAGGTGGTCCATCTAAAAACAATTGAAACAAACAGAGATACGAATAGGTAGTCCATTTAAAAACCATTGAAACCAATGGTCCAAATGTTTTTTTAATAGAATTATTATTTTTAATTTTCAAAATTTATTTATTTCTTCATATTCATGATCTCAATTTACATGTCATTAGGTCCAAAAATCCATCTCAAAAATAAATTAAATTTTTAAGAGGTGACTCATTTCTACATGGACTCATAAAAACCGTATCCTACATATAGGCATGTGGGTTTATTACAAGGTCTTAAAGGTGGACGTTGGTGAGTCAGCAGGCTCTCACAAACAACCTTGCCTTAAAGGAGTTGGAGTGTTTGTTTCCACATAGTGAGGCATAAATGTAGGGAAGAGAGAGGTGCAGGGGACACTGTTCAACCAAATTCCCAACAATCACTCCAGGCTTCTAATACGGTGGATTGTCGAGACAATTTCACACGCATATTATGCATATAAATGTCAGATGCTCTCATTCAGCAATGCTTGTCACCACTTAGTTTCTCTTAAAGCCTTCCGATGGCGCTTTCGATGCCCTTCTTGTTGTTGCTTCTGCTCTTGTCTCTTCTGTTGTTCGGCGATGCAAAGAAGTACGGCCAATACAGAGGCGGGAAATGGAAGCATGCTCACGCCACCTTCTATGGTGGAAATGATGGCTCTGGGACAATGGGTAAGATTGTCTCTTATTGTATACATTTCTTTTTTATTTTGTCGAAAGGGATTGTGTATGAGACTTTTTTTTATATAAAAGTAGCTATTTTGCAATGGGGTGCGGCACGCGGACAGGGTGTTGCATTTCATCTCAACCAGTTGTTGAGTGGTTGAGATGAATTATTACTTTCATGGGATCGATAGTTTGCCACTTGAGTGGTGCATGGTTCATCTCGACCGTTCATTGTTGATGACAAATGTTTGAGTCGATCTGCAGCACATTCGGTGTGTTGTGCTTGTGTTTGGACCTTTTTATAAGACATAAAGATAACTTCTTTTAGTTACCATTTCCTCTTTTGATATGGCTGTTATATGAGTAGAATTTGATATGGCTCGTGGTTCTCGTAATGATATATTTTTCCCAAGTATATTGTGATCCATATGTCATAAAACAAAGTGTCCATTACTTTCACATCAATGATGAATGGTGATGGGGAGAGATTGGGACCCATCATGAGTCATGTCATGTTCATGCTGTTCTGTCAATCAGACGGATATCGATGGCACTCATGACCATAGGTTTTCCTTGTTTTTATAGATTATTCTTTTCATTTTTTTGGTTTATTCAGTAGAGAAGACAGGCCCCTATTCATTTTTTCAAGTATTAAGAAATAACTTTTTGAAAGTGTTAGTAGGGTGGTGTTAGTGGTAGGGATGAAAACTACAACGTGGTGACTAAAGTGAGGGGGTGCCATCACCACAACCCCAGCCTGTCCCTATAATTGTTATTGTCCTATAGAAATATCCCTCCATGAACACATATGACCATGGATTTTCTACAATCATACGGATCATATTATAGTGATATGGATGTTATTATGATTATTATTTGCTTTTCTCCATTTTCTGTATAGAGTTATACATGATCTGCCTATATGTCTGGTTTGTGGATGACACTTGCAGGGGGAGCCTGTGGGTATGGAGACCTGAACCAGCAGGGCTATGGGCTGCAAACGGCAGCGTTGAGCAGTGCAATGTTCAATGATGGGCTCAAGTGTGGGTCGTGCTATGAGATCAGATGCACTGGGGAAGCCAAGTGGTGCCTCGGAAGGCGACGCTCCATAGTTGTGACTGCCACAAACCTATGCCCCCCTAATTGGGATCAACCCAGCGACAATGGCGGGTGGTGCAACCCGCCCCGGCACCACTTCGACCTCGCCATGCCGGCATTCCTCACCTTGGCCAAGTACGAGGCCGGGATTGTCCCCGTGGCCTATCGCAGGCAAGTCACTATACGAACATGCTTAGCAGTTCTATATGATAAGCTATTCCTGAAATTAGTTTTTTTTAATATAACCTCAAGCGTTCTGTTGTTTCCTTTTTGGTCCAATGATCTCTAATAAACACATGGTTCTAATTTCACCACATCCATAGGCATCAATCTGAGCTTATCTTCATCTCTGATAGAATGAATCAATGGTTGCGATTGCAGGGTCCCTTGCAAGAAGAAGGGGGGAATGCGATTCACTATAACGGGACACCAGTACTTCAATTTGGTGCTCGTGTGGAACGTGGGGGGTGCCGGAGACATTGTGAGGATGCGTGTGAAGGGCAAAAAGATGGGGTGGGTCGACATGAAGCGCAATTGGGGTCAAAATTGGCAATCAGATATCGACCTCACAGGCCAGTCTCTCTCTTTTAGGGTCACTACCAGTGATGAGAGGGTGTCCACTTCTTGGCATGTTGTCCCCCCGAGTTGGCAATTTGGCCAGACCTTCATTAGCAAGAAGAACTTCAGGGCCAAGTGAGGAAGGTTTCTCTTTCTCTTTTTCTTTTTATTTTTTTATGCTAGGTGAAGAAGAGGAAGATCTTTCTCACTTGGTGACGGAGATACCTCTCTCTCTCATTTACTGTAAAACATTGCCTTTTATTTTGTTTATTTTGATTTTAATAAGTTTCTACATGTTCCACTAACCTCCCATCCCATTTATGTACACAATAGATATGCTGACACTGGCCTTTGAAGTTTACTTTGAGATTCACTGCATTTGGTTCCATTATGCTTTTGTTCCACATAATTACTATTCAACTAGAAAAGAACATAAGTTTTTGTTGTAGTGATTAGAGTAAGGATGAGGTTTGTATAAGGTTGATGCATTAAACATCCAAGTAAGACACCTTCAAATGAAGTTGAAAGATATTGTTACATGGTTGCAAATCCCCGTGATGGTCTAAAACTCTATTTTTATCTCTAATTATGAAATTTAAAGCTTCAAAAATAATGTAAATCTACGAATACCTAAAAAACTCGAAAATGGATGATTCAAATAATGTATTACAAGATGCAGTATTTGTAAGAATTGAAATCCTTCTTTCCCGAGAAAATCAATTGGAGGGTTTTTTGGCAACAGTTTGACCTTTTCAAGTGAGTTTTTAAGGTGCGCCTAAGTATCTAAAAGAAAAATTATAATGTAGTATTTGTTTGGTTTCCAATAGAATGATGCAGTTCTTGAAACATCCGAGTTCGAATCTACTTATGTGCAAATTTTGAGAACCAACTAACTTCCACTTTTCAAAATGGCTTATCCTACGATGCAAAACCATCCGCTTTTATAACGAAAACACCGGCTCGCCTTTATTACAGTAAATGCTCGACTGAGATAGGAAGTTGGCGATCCAAAGTCTCATGGCTTTTTCTATTTTTATAAATCAGATTGATATGAAATTTTGTGTCCCGTATGGAGGATTCAAATAGAATGCTAAAAAATATTTTTAGACCATGACAAACCCACTACAGCAAAACAACTGGGGTAATTTAGTAACTTTTCACTTGCCAAAATAATTTTGTAATATTTTATTTGATGTGCCATGATAAAAACTTAAATGCTCCGACTTTTGTATCAATCCAATCTCTATAAAAAGTTAAAAATAAAATCCTATCACAAAATACTAATAGCGCAATCGGCTCAAATTCAATATAGGCTGTTGACCATTTAGTATAGAGGGAGTTTGGTAGGGTTTTCATTTCCGTAATCTTTTTTCCTTTTTTGTGGTGGTTTATTGGAGAAGGGGTTCCCTATTTATAGTAGGAACGGAATTCAAGAGGTCATGTTGTAGCGGCCCGCCACCCTGACTACCTACCCCTGGTATTCCTTTTCTTATTTCCATGTGAATGTATATCGTGGCAATAGTTAACATATAAGCCGCGCTATGCTTGACACAATTTCTCCATGTTTTAACATATTAAAATAGGGCAAGCTTTTTATGCTTCCCTTACAACATAAAACCTATATACTTCCCTTTATCTAACCGTCCATTTTGATTGGAGGGCTAAGATTGCCCTAATTACAATGTAACGTCTCTGCACTATTTTATTTCTAATTTTTTTCTGCAAACTATTTTTACACCAAAATTTGTATGACTAATCCTCTATTAAATTCGCACTAATGAAAAATATAAAAAAAAATGTTTCTAATAAAATAAAATGATCAAAATACCCCTGAAAATTTCAAAAGGTATTTTGGTCATTATATTTTATCGAAAAATTATGTTTAATATTTTATGTAGGTGCATCCAATGAGAAGATGGCACGTACCAAATTTCATATTCATACAATTTGTATAACAAAAGCTAAAAATAAAATACTTTGAGACATTGGATCTATAAGATCAAACGTTGAGTTACTCACTTGATCAAAATCGGACGGCTGGATGGTAGGGGAAGCATAGATCTTCTATGTTGTAGGGGAAGTATGGAAACATTTCCCATTAAAATATCTCTATTTTTTTTTTATGTAAAAAAACTATCCCATTTTTAACCATATTAAAATATAATTTCGGCATTTTTCTAGTTTTAGAAGCATAATTTTTTCAATTTGTTAGTCTCAAGAAAGAGTTTTGAGACTGTTTTCAGAGCATTTTTAAACAATCAATTCTATGAAATAATCATATTTCACCATCTTTAGACCAGTTTTCAATTAATTTAGGCAAAATAATTGATTTCGCCAGCCCAGAGAGTTCTTATTCCCATTCGATCCTTTCAAGGTCCGCTCCTGTGTGATGGTCTCTATGGCTACTTTAATTGGGGCTATCGTGCTCTCTATGGTTTTGTTCGAGTCCATTTCTTGTCGTTAGTAATGATTTAGTAAAACAGATTTATTTCCTTACTCTATTTCCTTTTCATGGCATCCATTTATGCGCTTCGCAGGATTCCATTTTTTTCTATAATTCCAGTTGATTACAATCATAGTAATCTGCATCAGATTCCTTTAGAAATCGGTATCCTTGCCTTGTACACAAAAGAGAATGCCCCATATCTAATTTCTGAACACGATTTCTAGGATTTTGAGAACACTATTATTTCAGTTCACTAACTGAAATATTGGCAAAATGATTTAAAGGAAGAAATACTCAACTCAATCATTTTTTTTATTTTTGAAACTGGAGAATGAAAATTCAAACCCTAATTTAAAACCCCTGAATTTCCAACTTTGAGCCTCGAAACACTGTCAGGGATAAAGGACAACTTGGTTAACCCATTTGTGGTTAGACGAAGTAAATGATAGGGGATGCATACCATATTTTTTTTTTCAGGTCCTTTAGAGCTATTTTCTTGAGTAAATTTTTAGGCAATTTAGTGAAAAAATGTCTGAAGTTCATTGGATGCTTGGAGTGTTGAACCGTAATTGGGTAAAGAAGGAAAAGAATTGAATCGGGGTTGAAGTCCATGGCATGCTGAATTGATATTCGTTCTTTTTTTAATGAAAGTCGATTCAATATTTGAAGTGTCCTATCAACTTGGATTTATTTACTTTTTTTCAATACCGAAAGTCGGTTCAGCACTACAAGTGCACAACGAACTTCAGTTCATTCTTTTTTTTGAGAGAAATTCAAAAATATTATTAGAACATCAAAAAATTACAGTAATATTCTCTTACAATGTCAATTTAAACCAATGTCCGTTTGGCTCCCCAAGGGCCAAACCAACTTAGGTATTTTTCTCTTTTTCTCTTACACTCCCCAGGTGGATGCAAAGAAAAAGGGTACCAAGGGATTTGGTGTTAGAAACTTTCTGCTGGAGGTCCTATGTTTAAGATCTTTTAGGTAGGAGATAGACATAATTTTTTTTCTTTTCTATATATATTTTATAAAGAAAATAATCAACATGTACATAACTAATAAAAGGGAAAATATCAGATGGACAGCCAATTTTCATATTATTTTGTTAGAGCTCCTCTCAACTTTTTTCTTTCAAGAGACATTAAATTGGGAAATGACCTTGTGAGACTCTCCGACATACATATGTGTAGGACCCCAAATGATCAACATTAAATTTGACATAGATATCTAGAAAAATCAAGTCCCACACCCATGTGATAAGTTTTCTAGAGACCTGTGTCGAATTTAATGATGATCCTTTGAAGTCCTATACATATGGGTTTGGGAGGGCCTCATAGGATCATTACTCCATTAAATTTCCCGTAAAACTATTAAAGTACAACCCCCTATCCCTTACCTCCCTTTTTTTTCTCACGTTTTTTAACATGAAATTTAACACTAACAATTTATATACTGCATATGGACATCCTCTCCCCATCAGCTTCTTGCCTCATTTGGTACAAGGGAAATTGTTGATGTCAAATATCACGTAAAAAAAAGTGAGAAAAGAGGGGCGGGAGGGCATGACCAGTACATTGATAGTTTTGGGAGAAATTTAATGTTGTTTCAAAGAGAAACGTTAGCAAGGGTTACTATGAAATAAATATAGAATTTGGGGATCCATATGAACTTTTTTCTTAAAAACACAACAAATGAAATCCACAAAAAATAATAAAATAATAATTAAAAAATCAATAAAAACAATTATTTACATCTATATTCAGCTAAATTTTCAATAGAAAAAAGCAACTTTTACATATGCATCAATTACAAACGGTTTTAAATCTATGCTCCTAAAATCGCATTTAATATAGGGTATTGTAAGTCTAACACTTGACACAACGGATTAGGATTACGAATCGAGTAAGGATAAATCAACCTGCGTCTAGGTCTAGCTTCTGGACCTAACGGTTGATTCTAAATCCAAAGCATGTACCCAACGATTCTAACCAGGTCCACATTGTTCCACTGCGGGTACAAAATGCATGCGTATTTTTCTTTATAACATTTTTCTACCCCTCAAATTATGCAATATCACTTCTTTCTATATGGAGGCATTGCCTCTCTATTGCAAGAGACCCCTACCTCTCTATCTAGATGAAGCCGTTTTTCTTGTATGGTGACCCAATAGGCACTCATTCAGTACCACTCATTCCTTACATATATATTATAAATTTATAGTAATAAGAAGCCTCAATAGATATCGTAAGTAATTTAAAACATTTATCAATATCAGTCCCTATCCATGTAACATGAAATTTCCGTATGGTGGTGATTTGTAGATATCACCTTATCTCTTCACCTTGATATAAAAAATCATTTACTCATAGTGTCGACACTATCGAATAGCCTTAAAATTTCATCCTTTCTTTTGGCCAAATAAATCTATTTATTGTTTTTGCTGAAAAAGATTATGTTCACCATCATATTTCTCTACCTAAAACAAACTCTTATATTTCACCATCTACTTTTCTTCAATTGAATGTACAAACCCTACCCTTGTGTTGAACCATGAGCTCTCATACAATATTTTAGGTTTCAAGAACTCTTAGATCAGGGAAAAAAATCCTGAAACGTTGAATTAGAATAAGATCGTGTACTTTAACCAGCTAGAAAAAATAAATCATAAAACATCACACACCCATAATAGCATAAAGATTTATGTAGTTCACCCGTAAAAGGGCTACATCCACAGTTATTGCAAACTGAAATCCACTATACTGATAGAGAGTTGCTTCACATATTTTGGGACATAGAGTCACTCTGGAACCTTCGACAAATCCCAGTCAAGCAATCCTTCTATACAAGCTCTCCCACTCAATATCATCAATCTCCCATCTATAATTCATAACTAAACTGCTGTCTAGGAAGAGATCACCTGTCAATCTCTCATCTATAATCCATAACTAAACTACTGTCTAGGAAGAGAATCTTGAGAGAGACCTAAGAGGAGTAGAGAAAAAAAGGTGAAAAAGGCACGGATGGACAGGATGTTTTCTCCCAGCCTCACTCGATCCTTGGTTTCTCTCTCAAACAGCACCCACCCTCACTCTATCCTCAGGTTCTCTCTCTAAAAGGTGAGAAGGAAGAAGAAAGGTAGACACCAAACACAGCAGAACAAAATATGACTCTTGCTTTAGAAAAAAAATTTATCCGTTACCAAAATTGTGATACCATCGATTGCCACACAGATCCCAACACGTTGTAAAACACAAGGTACATGTTCATATCCCAAAACCTGACATGTATAACTCTATTGTCTATGATTCTTATGCATAATAAGGTGACGGTCTCTTTTATTTGGATTTTGATTTGTTGGTCATGTGGATTTTAGACTGTGTTTAGACTGTTAGGGTTCTCTTAGAATAGGAATTGTATGACACGAGAGAGGTCAAAATTACTCGTAACCTTTAGATGTCAAACTATATATGATGGGGGTATTTCACAAATTTCTAATTATTACTGTTATTTTTTAACTTTGAGGTTAATCAATGATATAATTTTTAATTTGAAATCTAATGGACATCAATGATTGTGGCCTACTTGTATTAAAAATAAATAGTTTATTTATATACTTTTTCTATTGATATTATCTTGAAGCTGATTTATTTGCTTCTTTTTAACTCCCCCCTGCCCCATTTATCTATTTTTCACTATTTTATGGTTTTATTTGAAGCCAACTTGGGTTGGGCCCCAATCATCTGGGCTTTCCCAAAGTCAAGTCTGGGTCAAGGGGTTTGGGCTCGGTGAGGCCCTGGTCCAGTCTGAGTTACCCCACATTGCATTCGATCAGGGGTTAACCCGACCCTACCCGTTTATACCCTTATAAATCGTTATGGCATTCTAACATGTCATCTTTTATCTATTTATTCAAAGATAGTGGCATGAGTTAGATATGATTTGACTGATAAGTAATATTGTTTGTTATCATGTACGTGTAGAATATGTTTTATATATTGTTGTATTGGATTTATAAATGAGAAAACTCAAGTAAATAAATATGAGTAATTACTCTCAGAATTTGTTATAGTATTATTAAAGATATCGCAGGGTATAATGTTTATTTACTCCCTCAAATAAAAAGCCAAATCCATTTCACACCAATTGCTTTGTGGCTTTTAGGAATTGTTGTATGTTCCCATATGTCATTCTTCTCAATTGCTTCAATCTCTTCCATGGCCTTTTTCCACATTTTACTTTGAAATGCTTCACCAAAATAAATAGGATCCAAATCTGTATAAAGAAAAAGCAATGTGAGATCTTCATTTTCAACATCAAGCTTACGAGTAACCTAATACATTTCTTGAAGGCTTTTTGTTTTCATGGGCATATAAGATGAACTACTGATTAAAGTAGATTAGCTAATAGAATAAGCATCATGAATAGGACTCAAGAGCCTTCTTGATGCTCAACTTGTCCCCCGTCTTCCACTTCATCAACCTCAATAGTTTTCTTTTCTTGATTATGTTTTCAATTTCATACTCTATTTTCATTAAAGATCACACATCTACTCAAGAATATCTTTTGAGTGATGGGATTGTATAACTTGTAATCCTTTGTATTTTTTCCATAGCCAATGAATACAAACTTTTCTCCTTTGTCATCAATCTTTGCCATTTTCTCTTCAGGAATTTTAGCAAAAGCCACACACCCCACACACCCAAAGATTCTTAGATGCTCTACATTTGTCTTGTAGGAGCTCTAAGCTTCTTCGGGTGTCTTATACCATAAACCTTTTATAGGACACCTATTTAACAAATATACCGTACAAGCAATGGCTTCGGCCCAAATTCCTTTGGCATTTTTTTTTCTTTTAATATGCATCTTGCCATATTCAAAATAATTCTATTCTTTCTTTCTGCCATGTTGTGGGGTGTGGGATGTGGTTAATTGGTTGCAAATTCTATGTTCTTTACAAATTTTTTAGAAAGCATTAGAAATGTATTCTCCTCCTCTATCCGATCTTATCACTTTAATTTGAAAACCAATTTGTTTCTCCACAAAAGCTTTGAATTCCTTAAACACTTAAAAAACTTTTGATTTTTCTTTAAGGAAATAAACCTATTTTTGCTACTATAATCATCAATAAAGGTTAGAAAGTACCGACTTTTTCCATGTGAGATGAGCTCAAGTGGTCCACACACATCCGTATGCACGAGTTGGATAGGCTTTTGTGCTTTCCTTGATTTTCCACTCTTGAAGCTTTCTCGATGTTGTTTTCCTACAATGCACCCTTCACATACTCCATTGGGTTGCTTTATCCATAGCAAACCATTCACCATTTTTGCTTTTGACCACAATTTCAAACCACCAAAATTAAGATGCCCAAAACGAAAATGGCATAACCATGAATCATCATTCAAAATAGATTTGAGGCATTTCACATTTTCACTTTTGATATTCATTGTAAACATTCTATTCTTAGTCATAATCACTTTGGCAATCAAATTGTTTCTTTGGTCCCACAAGTGAAGGCTACCATTTTTTTTATAAAAATATTATAGCCTTTTTTTAATAATTGCCCCACACTTCAAATATTATTTTTCATGTCCGGCACATAATATACATCCGAATAAATTGATGGCCACCATTTTTCATTTTAATCAAAATTTTACCTTTGCCTTTTAAGGGTCTTTTTGATAAGTCTCCAAATGTTACATGCCCATGGCTTAATTCATTCAATTCTACAAACAATTCTTTTCTACCACACATATGATTGTTTTCACCGGTTTTAAGATACCAAGTATCCATTTGATTATCATTATTATCATTATAAGCTAATAACAAAGTTGGTTCTTCTTCATCATTTTTCTTTTCAACAAAATTAGTTTTTTCAACTACATCATTTAGGGAACTGTATCTACACTCGGAAGTATAATGACCATATTTTTTGCAATTATAACATTGAATAGTAAATTTTCTATACCTTGAATGATTGTATGGCTTTGAAATGTTACCTCTTCCTCATCCTCTTTGAGCTTGTGGGTAGTTTTGATCTCTCATACCTCCATATTTAAAGTTGCCTCTTCCACGTCCTCTCCTTCCATTTCCACAACCTCTTTGGCCTCTTCCTCCACGAAATTCTTCATTATCTTTTTTCATTGTAAGCTGTGTTTGTAGTGGATGCTTCAAAGAGTTTTGAGCCCTTTTTTGCAATATTTGTTCATGGGCTTGCAAAGAACCCATGAGTTGATCAATAGTCATAATCTCTAAATCTTTTGATTCTTCAATGGTGGAACAATGTGCTCATACTTATTCTCTAGTGGTCGTAATATTTTCTCCAATACTCTTACATCATCTATATTTTTTCCATTTCTTCTCAATGGGTTTACAACAACCAAGACCCTTGAAAAGTATTCCAAAATATTTTCGGATTCATTCATTTTCAATGCCTCAAACTCAACCCTAAGAGTTTGAAGGTGCACTTGTTTCACCTTTTCAATTCCTTTGAAAGAATTTTGAAGAATCTCCCATGCCTTCTTTGAATTTTCTGAGGAAGAAATTTTCTTAAAAGTTCTCTCATCAATTCCTTTGTGAATAAAAAAGAGAGCTTTCTTGTCCAACCTTCTTGACTCTGATACCACTTCTTAAGCACTTTGGCTCTGATACCACTTCTTAAAAAATAGGGAAGAAGAATATTAACTTTGAATTTGTAGTTGTACACACAAAAGAGCTCAATTCAACACAATTTCTTCACTCAACTTATACAAAAACATAGTACATGTATATATAAACCAATTAGGAGCTTTTTAGACTTTTTCTACATTATTCTAGTGAAGTTTTCCCTCTCATAACTTACAACCTATATGCATGGACGAAATTACAAGATTATTAAAGAAAATTCCAGACTTCACTCATTCCCAATTCAAATTTGCATGCATTGCATGCTTTGCACTCCTCTCTCTCAATCTTGGGACTCCTATCTCTCAATCTTGGAATTCATCTCTCTCAATCTTGCAATTGTGATCTTGAAACTCTACACAAACTTTTTACATCATTCCAAAATTACCTTTTACAAAACTTTTCCAAAATGTCCCTTACGTTTAAATCTAATACTCAAAATAACATTGAACATAATCAAGCTTATTTTTGACACAATATGGGTGGGGTGAGAGAGAGAAAAAAAAAAAAAAAAAAAGTAAGGAAATACAAGAATCATCAATTTTGATCGGCGATTCCTCATATGATCAACGATTTTCCCTCTCTTAAACTCTTACCAAAGGGATGATTCTTTCTTCACTGGTAAGCCCTACTCTCTCTCTTCTTGAACCATTGGTTTGTTCTACCCTCTCTCTTCTTGAACCATAATAACTGGTAACCGTACTCTCTCTCTTCTTGAGCTATTGGTAAGCTCTACTCTCTCTCTTCTTGAACCATAATAACCGGTTTGCATAAGTGCTTCCTCATCTCTAAACCTGGCATACGATGCTCCCTCCCTCTCTTAACTTGCCCCCATAATAACCAGTTTGCACAAGTGCTCTCTCATCTCTAAACCCGGCGTACGATGGTCCCTCCCTCTCTAAACTCGCCCCCTCTCTCTGGTGCCCTAATAACTTTTTTTTATATCAGATGCTCCCTTTCTAAACCCGCCTCCTCTCTCCCTTGAGCCCTACGCTAATAAGTGGTTTGCCTCCTTTCTCTTTAACAAGTTATTTTGGAGTGGATAAGCCTTGCCTCTTTAGTCTCCTCCAATACCTCAAAATTTTCTATTGGAATTACTAAATCTTCGAGTTTATTAATCAAACTTCTTACTATTTTTTAACTTGTACAATAAAGATTTTAAATTTGGTATCATAAATTTATTGCTCATTTGAAATTATATAGAGACATTTGAAAGACTTTTATAATAAATAAATAAAAATATGTTATTCCAATCATATTATTCCAATGATTTATTATTTTGAAACCAAAGTCTAATCATATTAGAAGACATGTGATTCCAGGTAAGTGTCAAAGGCATGCAAAATAAGTAAGAAATGGTGTGATGACGACTTTAAAATGGTACAAGTTATTATTAAAAAATCTTTTTGGAATAGTGATGATGTTACTATTAAAAAATATTTTTGGAATGGTGTGATAATGATTTTAATTCCGCATTTCAGTGAAATTTTGTGACAAAAAATAAAAAAATAATAGTTTATAGGCAATTGCTAGTAAAATGTTGGTAATGTATTTTTCATATTTCTTCCAGATATAGTCAAAGCAATGTATTTTCCAGATTGCATCTAAATACTACCCAAACAATAAAAGCAATGTATTTCCCAAATGGCATTTAAATACTATCCAAACAATAAATATCTATTGGCAAGTAATATCTTGCAGGTAATATATTTCACAGATAATATATATTCAAGTATCCAATCGACCTTTTACTGATGATTGAGAAGCAGAGAGTGTGACTACATAACCAAATAAGCAATATTTTGTTTTTGATTATGTGATAACAAAGATAAACAATATAGTGTAACTTGTAAACTTAAGGGAGCAAACAATTCTACCTATAGGATTAGTTCCCCAAACTTAATCCTTCAGCTCTTCTCGCTGTTTTCCTAAGAAAATGAAAGACCCTCTTCAAACTATAGTTAGCAAATTGGCAATTAATCGTCAATTTTTAAAAAAACACGGAGTATTTTTTGAACACATTTAAATCAGAGCTTTTTTGAAAAGTTCGTCACAAAAACACGTTTTTTTCATAATGCCGTTAAAAATGTATTTTCATGAAGAACGAATAAAAGGGGACAAAAAAAAACATTTCTTTTTTTAGAAAGAGAAACAACTTTTCTTCCTTATATGTATAATTTCTAAAAAAAACATATTATTTCCACACAAAAAATCTTAAAATGGAAATTTTTATCGTTAATGCAAATTTTTATCCCCAAATTAGAGAGAAAAACCCAAGAAAATGAAAAGAACCTTGTTTCTCTTTCTAGAACTACAAGCATTGAAACCTGCAAATTATAGAGGAAAACCCCTATTGAATCACAGTCTTTTTGCTGATTTTACCGAGAAAAACGCAACATAATGAAAAGAGCCATGTTTCTCTCTCTAGAACCACAGGCTTTAAAACCTGTAACTGACAGAGAAAAACCCCATTGAACCACACAGCCTTTTTGCTGATTTTACAGAAAAAAACCCAAGAAAATGAAAAAAGCCACGTTTCTCTCTCTAGAACCACAAGCTTTGAAACCTGCAAATTACACAGAAAAACCCCATTAAACCACAGATTCTTGCTTATTTTATAGAAAAAAACCAAAAAAAATGAAACGAACCTTGTTTCTCTCTCTAAACCTGCTTCATCCTTCTTATCATTATCCTACGCCACACGACTTATACAGTTTACTTCAACTCCCATTTCTCCTAGTCACCAAGGGCAGCTTCCCCAAATGCTACGATCCCCTGTTAACAAGCCCTTCTCTCCTTCTCTCTCTAAAAAGTAGAAACAGAGGACCCAAATGCAAGCATGTATATAAAGTTAACGCTAATCATTAAGCATAGTTATAAAGTAATTATACTAAAGTTAAAGCATTTAATGATAAAAAAAATCATGTATTTTTTTTGGTGTGCAATATTTTGCTAGAGTATTTAATGAGAACATTTATATGGTATTTTTTTTTATATGTATTTAAGTAGGTTTGAAATTTGTTGAAGTTTTTATAGATAGATTAGTTATTGATGGCTTTGACATAATTTTTACTTTTTAAGATTTCAAAATTTCTAAAGTTTTAACTTATCCGATTTTTTTACTTCGATTTTTTGAGTCTGGACAGATATATTGGCGATATCTTTACATGAAGTATTTTTGCAGATCTGTATTTGTTATGTGATTTTTTCATCTTATTTTTTAAAATAAAAACAATTTTTTATTTTATTTTATGGTAAGCCTATTTATTGATAGTCTCCGACTTGCTATTATGTTTTAAACTATCCCAAAGCAGAGAAAAAAACCCTCTTCAAATTATCCCAAATCAGTATTCCATCTTCCTTTTCCCTCTCTAAAAATAAGCTAGGGCCTTTTTCATTAGGGTTCTTCCTTTTCTCTCTCTAAAATTTAGTTAAGGCCTCTTCCATTAGGGTTTGTGAAGCCCATGACCTCTTTCTTCTTCTGTCTTCTTCTCTCTATAAACCCTAATGGCTATGAGCCCAACGGCTATTTTCTTTTTTCCTTCTTCGCTCTACTCTTCCTTCTTCCCTTTCTAAACCGTAAACAAAGTGAGATCCAAATTTCTGCGTGCCCCTTTTCAATTAAAGAGATTTATAAAACTTTAGCTATAGTTATGTGGTGACTATACCATAGTTAACTATAGTAATTATACCATAGTTAAATTATTCATAATTATGTATTTTTTTTTTGGGAAAAGTTTAAATAGAGCCGAGGCTCTAAACAATCAAAATTGAGTTAATCTCAAAAATTTCATTAGAAGATGTCGTTTTGATGCCTAAATATCTTCAAATTGATCATCTTGACATCACGATGCATAGACATGAGAAAAAAATGGATTTCAATTTTTCCAAATAGTGCATTTTGTAACACATTTTTGGATTGTCAAATTTCAAGACTTTCAAGTTTTCATAGATCTGTTGATCTACAGTATTTTTAAATCTTTCAAACTTCATAAATAAATATGAATATATGTTTTAAGGCTATCACAAAGATTTACAGTAGTGAAACCACATTTCTCGACATTATTTTGAAGGTAGGCTCTAATTTGATTGTTTAGAGCCTAGGCTCTATACAAACCGTCCTTTTTTTTTTTACCTACTAACTAGGTGTGTTGTTTAAGTATTTAATGAATAAATTTATATAGTATATTTATCACCATACTATAGTTAAAATATTTTCATAAATAAATTTATATAGCATATTTGTTTTTGGTATGCAGTAAGTAGGTGTGATGTTTTTTAAAGTATTTAACGGGTAGATTTATATGGTACATTTTTTTAAGATGCCAATTTTGCTAGTTGTAGTAACACACCGAGTTGAAGTAACCATTGTCATAATATCTTTGAACCTACACGAGCACGGACAAAGGGACAACCGGCCACTAAAAGAATGAAAGCTCGGTCCGAGGGATGGAAGCGGAAAACAAAAAAAAATGAAATGCGCCATATGCAATGGCAGTGGACATAATAAAAGGAACTGCCCGTCATTAGTTTGTGACAGGTACAACTGCATACTTTTACATTATTTTGATTTGTAATTGTATTATCTTCATTATTGTTGATGTATTCGATTTACAATTGTATTAGCTTCAATTTAAATGCTAACATATGAATCTATTTTCCTCTTACAGCGTTAAAGACAAAACATGTCGTACGCTTCGGACCCATAAAAAGGCAGCAGAAGTGAGTTGATGGTAAGATTCACTCGCATCAAATCCATCCAGATATGAGTGGTAACTAGTGAAGTGTTGGGTTTGTTGTGTTTCTTAATATAATGTTCTTGTCAAAGTAAGCTGATACCTTTCACTCTTGAAATGTAAGTTTTTTTTGTAAAATCGAGAGGATATGTATTCTTTGAAGGTATTAGTCTAGTAAAGTTTTTGTAGATGAATTACATGGCCTTGACATAATTTTTATTTTTTAGAATTTTAAAATTTATAATATAAGTTTATACAATTTTTTCATTCTGTTTTTAGCGTAACCCGATATATTAGCAATATTTTTATATAAAGTATTTTTATCCGATTTTTTCATGCGATTATTTAAACTAAAAATGATGTGTTTTTTATTTTATAGTGAGCCCATTTATAGATGGTCTAAAAAAAAACAAAAGAGACTTACAAAAAGAACTACGATTACAAACTATGATTAAGAGAGAGAAAGATTGGTTTAGAAAGAGAGAAAAATGAAATGAACAAACAAAAAAACATGAAAATGGAACGTAGGCGGTTATGCACACATTCCAACATCTTCAGTACCTGAAACAGGTCTTTTTCTTGACGCGTTTTCCATTCTCTCCAAGTCTCCGTCACCTCCACTTTCTCTCTCATCTTCTCCAAAGCTCTCCCTCTCTCTCATCCTCTCCAAGTTATCCTTCTCTTCCACTTTCTCTCTCATCTTCTCCAAAGCTCTCCCTCTCTCTCATCCTCTCCAAGTTATCCTTCTCTTCCACTTTCTCTCTCATCCTTTCCAAGCTCTCTTTCTTCCAAGCTCTCATCCTCTGTCACTTCTTCATTTTGGTGTGCAGGTGCTTCGTCATAGACCATAACCACCGAGCTATCTTTCTCTTCCACTTTCTCTCTCATTCAAGCTCTCTTTTTTCCAAGCTCTCTCAT
This sequence comes from Amborella trichopoda, assembly GCF_000471905.2. The sequence goes on from NW_006498246.1 coordinate 869,046, forward strand.
CCTCTATCACTTCTTCGTTTTGGTCTGTAGGTGGTTCGTCAACCGTGGTTCTCCTTAATTGGGTTTGCCCCAATCTAATTCGGATTCTTGAGCAAAATTTACTATGTGGCAATTCTTTTGGAAAATTTACTATGTGGCGATTCTCTTATTCGGGCAAATTTACTATGTGGCTATTCTCTTATTCAAAATTTACTATGTGGCAATTCTTTTGGAAAATTTACTATGCGGCGATTCTCTTATTCGGGCAAATTTACTGTGGCTTTACTCTTATTCAGGCTTAAAGCTGGTGTGCAGGTTGGAGTGGGAGCTTTCTCTCTAAAATCAGCTGAGGAGAAAAATCCAGAAGCTCAAATCAGCGGAGGAGAAATCCAGGATCAAACCTATAACACCGATTATGGAGAATGGCGACATGGAAAATTATGTCTAAGAATCCGAATTGGATTAAGGTAAGCCGGTTGAAAGAGGGCCAGAATGCGTCTTGTGTTTTATGACGAAGTACCTGAACAGAGGATGAGAGAGAGCTTGATGAGAGAGAGCTGAGAGAAGATGAGAGAAAAAGTGGATGAGAGGGACAGTTGGAGAGAATGTAAAAGAAGAAGGGCCTCTTAGAAATGTTCATAGATCGATGTGTGCATAAACGCCTACATTCCATTTTCTTGTTTCTTTTGTTTGTTCATTTTCTTGTTTCTTTTATTTTCCTTTTCTTTTCTTCTCTCTAAACCGATCTTTCTCTCTCTTAATTTGACTGATCTTACTTTGAATCATCAATTTTTTAGTGTTTCAAGTCTAAAAGCATAACAAGGAGGACGATTGGGTAAAGAGCGAAAAGACAGATATGGAAGCTGTAGAAGACAAATGATGATGCCTAGAACCTTGTTTGTTATATTTTCTGAGATTTAGCAGTCAATCAACTTTCCTTTCTAATTCATTTGAAGTAACTCTTTCATATTTTTTTGCTTTCTTTTTAATTTTCAAAGCATCGATTTCATAGCAATGTGCATGCCATTCTTTCATCAACAGTAACAATCTCAATTGTATTTGATGTTGTGATTTACAATGTGAGAGTGTTCAATAAAATGCTGGTGATTGCTTCATCTGTATCGGTTGTGGCTTATTTATGCAGTTATGCTTATTGATTGAATGTGTTGAAGCTCTCTTCATCGATGAGTTAATAATTAGAATGTCGAGTGAAATTTTAATGGTCTTTTTTTTTCTCATCTTTGAAAGTGCAAAATGCATATAACTCAAGAACAATGTGTGTTTTGGCATATGTAAAAAGCTTAATACAAATATAAAGTTTGTTTTATTTTATTTTGTATTTAAAATAGGGTGCGTTTGTATAGAGCGTAGGCTCTAAACAATCAAATTAGAGCCTGCCGTCAAATAGTATCGAGAAATGTGGTGTCGATATTGGAAATCTTTGTGATAGCTTTAAAATATATTTTTATTTTTTATTTATAAAGTTTAAGGTTTCAAAAATAATGTAGAACGACAAATCTATAAAAATTTGAAAATCTTGAAAATTGACGGTCCAAAAATGCATTACAAAATATACTATTTTCAAAACTTGAAAGCCATTTTTTTTTTCATGTCCATGATCTTGATGTCGAGAAGGTCAATTTGAGGATATTTAGGTATCAAAACAACCTCTTTTAATGAAATTTTTGATGTAGGCTCAAATTTGATTGTTTAGAAACTCAGCTCTATATAAATTTTTCCCTTTAAAATATGAGACAAATATTTTGTTTCTTTGTGTATTGGGTTGGGTGATTCGAAAGTAGGACTTACAAATAGGATTCTATACAATGTGATCATTTACCATGGATATATGGAAGTTATAATTATTTATAACTATCCGATGTGAAATTTAATTTTTTGGGTGATTCAGACAGTTCGAGAAAATTTCCTTTGAAGTTTGAGCTTGGTTAATCAATCCAGTCATCCAATTTCATATCTAATGGTCATGATTAATTGTCACCACTTTGTACCTAAAATAAATGGTTTTATTATATATTTTTCCCTTTCAAATTGTAAAATACTTAAATTACATACATTTGGGTGGTTCAAAAATTGTATTTTTTAAACTCTTGTGAACTTAGTAGTTTTGTGCTTTAGGCAACCCGAATGTTAACTTTTGAACCTGGGAAAAAATGATTATTAGAAAAGGAGCTAATGTTGAAAGGTCAAGTGTTTTGTTGTTGAAAATCTAAACTGCGATAAAAAGCTATTCCAAAAGAAAAGATTTCTATGGTCGAAATAATTGGTCATCTTGTTTGTAAAATATTTTGAAATCTGTCCCAAGAGCAAAAACTAGCACATGTAGTGGTCAAATGAAGTTCAGCTAGTTGCTTCAGCCTATATTAGTATGTTGCATAGGGTAATAAGGGAAATCACCTTCGCATAGAAATCCTCCAACGGGTTAAGATTGAGAACAATTAGATTAGGACTATTTATTGAATTGCTTAGGTTTTACTATATGTCGTATATTGAAAGTTTATTTAGATGTATATGAAGTGAGCGAGAAAATAATATGTGCGCCCTATTTAGAGTAACCTTATGGGGAAAGGGTCTTCCTCTAGAGAGACGCAAGAGTCTCCTGTACAAAGAGAGAAGTGACTTCCTGGAAAGATAAATGTTTGGATGGTGCCTCTTTGAATCACAAAAAGCTGGTTTCCTATAGAGAGGCTTTTGTTATGGGAATTTTGGGCAGTATTTTTTTTTAGTGAGACAAAGTCTTGCTTTAAGGGAATTTTGGGCGGGATTCTCTTTTAGTGAGACAAAATCTTGCTTATTCTCAAGGTTCTCTTATTGGATAGCTGTGTAGCTGACAATTTAATTCGTAAAGTATGTTAGAAGAGCAAGATAAAAAATGTTGCTTTATTAGGTTTTGTCAAAACTCAGAGAAGTAACTCTATATTTTAAAATCTGTGATATAAATCGCATAGGTCAAGTGGATCTCAAGTTGCCATACTAGTAGATGAGCACTACTTTGAGATTCATATGTCTATATTTATACTCTATTTGTCATACTCGTATTATGGTTTCCATACAACTACTTTCTTTCAAGTCAGTTAAGAAACAAGATCTTATTGGGATCCCCATATTAGAGGTTCCTTATATTTTATTCAAGTAGAAACCACCCAATGGCTTTGAGAGGCTGACGGAGTAGCCAAATAAGGGATAGATTGAACCTCCTTTTTAACGACTTTGGGATTCAACTTTCTAACATTAAATATAAGCAGTGATTTTAAAATTTTAGATGTGTATTCTTCAAAAATAGAAGAATATAATAAAAATATCAAAAAAATTAATTTACGAGAAATAAATTGACCAAAAAACCTTTGAAACATTTTGGGGGTATATTTATCAATTTATTTCTTGTGAATTATTTTTAAAAGTTTTTTATTAGGTACACCTTGATGTGAAAAATGGACTCCTAAAATTTCAAGTTATTTGAATTTGTAAAAAAAAAATTAAAATTCAAATACTAAATGAGGTCGTGACCTTCAGATCGACCTAGATTCAATCCGGGCCGAACATATGTGTTCATCAATCTGGGCCGATCTGATAGTCACGACCTCATTTCATATTTGAATTTTAGTTTTTTTTAAGTAAATCCAAATAATTTGAAATTTTAGGCATTTATTCTTAAAAAATAAGAGAATCTAATAAAAATATCAAAAAAATAATTTACAATAAAAATAACAAAAATACCCCTGAAACATTTCAGGGGTATTTTGGTGAATTTATGTTTCACAAATTATTTTTAAAATATTTTTATTAGATGTGCCTTGATGAGAAAAATACAAGCCTCAAATTTTAAATTATTTAGATTTATAGAAAAACAATTAAAATTCAAATACGAAATGATGTCATGACCGTCAGATCTGTCTAGATTCAATCTAGGCCGTTGGGCTCATATGTTCATATGAGCTAATGGGCTAATCTGAGCATTTTCCATTTCAATATGAGCTAGTGGGGTAATCTCAGCATAGAAAATGCCAAGATTAGCCCACTAGCTCATATGAATATATGTGTTCATCAATCTGACCGATATAACAGTCAAGACCTCATTTCGTATTAGAATTTTAAATTATTTTCTACGAATCCAAATAATTTGAAATTTTAAGCGTGTATTCTTAAAAAATAGGAGAATCTAATAAAAATATCAAAAAAATAATTTTTTGATAAAAATATCCCTGAAACGTTTTAGAGGTATTTTAGTGAATTTCTTTTTTGTGAATTGTTTTTAAAATATTTTTATTAAGTGCGTCTTGATGAGAATACATACCTAAACTTTCAAATTATATAAATTTTTAAAAAAACAATAAAAATTTAAATACGAAATGAGGTAGTGACTGTCAGATCGGCCTAGATTCAATTAGTACGTTGACCTCATAT
>NW_006498246.1:874503-885524 GCF_000471905.2 Amborella trichopoda
CTTAGCAAGTCCGTGGCAGTACTGTCACGGACATGCTAGGTTCGTGATGGTCAAAAATCACTAGGAAGCATCACGGACATTACGTTGTCCGTTGCAGGTCTGTTTAATAAACCGCCACAAGCATAACAAGTCCGTGACAAGAAGAAATACTATTCATTTTCGCCTATAGGTACTTTTTAGAGTTTTCCTATATATATGTGTGTGTGTGTATGACATATATTGTAAATGTGTATATGTTGGGGTCTAGTTTGTGTCAGGTCGACCTGGACCCGGACCAAGAATCGAACCAGATTTGACTCGGGTGGAGGGTTTTGGACTCAGACCTAACCCCATCAAGACCAAACATGGACTCGGAGTCAGATCCATATCAAGTTGACCCGCTGGGTTGTCAGGTCAGATCCGATTGCAACCCCTAACCCCATCTTGTCTAATTGAATTTTTAAGGTTTTTTTTAACCAAAGCCTTCAAAACTAAATTTAGAGATCACCCTTTCCGAACTCACCTAGTATCTTGAAGCCGAACCAAATGCCTAGAAAAGTAGCAGCAGTCCTAATGCACACTAGTAACAAAAAGCCCCGATAAAAGCCCATTCAAAGTGAATCCTAACCTTCAAAATCTCCATATTTGATTATAATTGAATCGTTGTTCAAAGTAGGGATCGATGTAAGTGAAGCTTAAGCCGTCAATGTAGTTAACGTCAAAGTGCATAGCGTCAGGATACGAATTGAGTCTACATCATATTGACTCTATATTCCTCAGGAAGCTTCTAGAGGTTCTAAAAAAGAAGTTTGGACTCAATAAGTGATAAATTTCAATCCAAATTATCGTCTTGACTAATATATGTAACCCAATTTTTCCACAATGCATATTTTTTAAAATAAAGGTTCTTACAATCATATTTATTATAATAACTACCTACTTATATCAATAACTATTTATTTACAACAAAAACTACTAACTATCAAATAGTTCCCTAACTTCTTATTATACAAAATTAGAAATACAATATACTATATCACTTAAAATAAACTCAAATAAAATAAAAACTAATATAATTAATGGAAAATACACTTTAACAACTTTAACACTCCACTTGGAAGTGATTTTTTTGAAAGGAGACTCTGATTAGCTCTTGAGTGTGATGTGATCATCTCCATCACTTTCCAAAATCGAAAATCCGGCCATTTAATGGGTTAGCAAGGAGATTCTCAAACTCCACCAAAGATGGTTGTGTAGCCCACCCTTGATTAGAAGTAACATAGGGAATCTATTGTGTTATTGTTCCAAAAAAAAAAAAGTAACATAGGGAATATACTAACTCTTTAACTCATGAATGATGTGCTGCTTCATTTGTGCCTTCAGAATAGCTTCTTCCGAAACAACAAGGGAGATCTTTGAATAAAGATTTTTATCTTTAAGAGGAATTGAGAAATAAAAAGATTGCCTTGAGTTAAGTTCCCAACTCAACATTAAAACCATTCAAAGTTTCACCTGAATCCATCTTCAGAAGGACAATCGACTTTCTTCATTAAAGGAGTCAAGACAATATCACCACCACCGTTGTGTCTTTGATACAACATAGAGAAAAATGAATGCCACAATAACGAAATAATATGCTTCTCAATTAGTGTAACAATATGATACTAGCCCAAGTCTCACCTCCAAAGAGATAGATGAAGAATAATCAAGATGAGGTAGAAGAAAAACTTTTCTTTTTAACAAACATAAAAAATAGGGTATATAAAAACATTATAAACTTGATACATATGACCCAATTTTCATACAATACACCACTATTAAATAGAGGTTCTTACAACTATATTTGTTTTCTATAACTAACTACTTACAATAATAACTACATGTTTATAGTAATAAGTACTAACTAATTAGTTCCATAACTTCCCATTACACAAAATTACAATACAACCTCGTTATAACTTTGATTGAGATCGAGTTACTGATGCTAGAAGTTTACAAGAAAGAGGTTACAAATCTGTGAACTTCAAATTGTAATTTGATTAGAACCAGATCTTTTAATTTTTTTATACTATTCTTTGGTTCCACAAAATCAAATAGCGTAAGTTCTATGCACCCCCCCTATAAAAAAAAAAATCATCTTTCTACACATCTTACCCTCCCCAATATTTTTGTATTATTACCCAAACCTCAACACTAATTTTCTTTGTATTTACCCCCATTCAAAAAGTCAATGAAATTGGGACCAAAATATCATTCTCTCTCTTCCTTTTTTTTCTCTCTTTTTCATTTTAGTCATGTGACACACTTGCTCTCTCACTTTCTCTCTCTACCTCTGTCCACCCATCCTCTCTTTCTTTCTCTCTACCAGTTTCTCTCTCTCTTTCTCTCTACCCTGCCTCTCTCTACCCACGTTCTCTCTCACTCTCTCTCTAGCCTCCTCTACCCACCCTCTCTCAATCTCTCTTTACTTGCCCCCTCTCTATCTCTCTTTCTCTCTACCCACCGTCACTCTTTTTCTCTCTACCCCTCTCTCTCTACCCGCATTTCTTCTTCCCATTTTTTCCGCTCTCTCTATCTCTCGCTCTCTTTTTGCTTTTGACAATAAAAAAAGTTGATGTAACAAATGAAAGTGTATGCTTCATGGCCAGTCCCATATGATAATTGCAACAATACCACTACCCAAGGCGATGGAATATGAGGCGGCTCTCTACAAATTGAGGGCTATTTTCCCACAAAACTGTGTTTTAATAATAAAAAAAGCCCACAACAAGCAGAAGCTCTCTTTGCGACGTTTACAAATCTCTCTCTCTCTCTCTGTCTCTCTTCACAAAAATCGTAGGGAGTTGGGTTTTATGCCCTTGCGAAGTCTAGGCTTGTGGCCTTCTTATTTGCCCTGGAAACGTTTTGGCAACGGTTGAGAATGACAGTTCTTCGGCCTTCATGGGTTGTTGCGGCAACCATGGCCTTGGGTCATGGAGATTCTCTCAATTTTTGTTCTTCTGGTGGCCATCATTGGGCCGCCCTGTTTTGTTTTTTGGTGGGTCCCAAAAATTAGAGGGAACAATCTTGGGGTTATAGATTTTTTTCTCGGAAATATTTTTTGGTAGGGGCCTCAGTTGTTAAACCCCTTTGTGGGATAGAGAGAGAAAAAGGAGAGAGGGCAGGTAAAGAGAAAGAGGGTGGGTAGAGAGAGAGTGAGACGTAGAGAAAATAAAAAAGAGAAGAGAGAGAAAAAAGACAATTTTGTCTCAAAATTCATTGACTATTTGAATTGGGTGTAAATACAAGAAAAATAGTATTAGGGTTTAGAGTATGATATAAAAAGTATTGAGGTGTATGATGCATAGAGGGTTGATTTTGGGGGTATCTATAATTTTCCCTTCTATATTTTGCCTTCCAGGATTTCTTTATGATCACTAATTCACATGCATTCTTAGACATGGTACATATATTTGGATGAGTCTATTTTTAGGTGATCAATGCTCAGGACCATTTCCACTGAAAGTACAACATCTCTTGGGCCCAGAGCTAAAAATTAATCAATACATGGATTAATATTGAAAATGTGACTTGTGATTCAGGATCCTAGAATAGGGAGTCCTCTTTTCTCAACATGATGTAAAAAGTTGTTTTAAGGTCTTCCATATACCTAACATAGGATTCCATTTTGCAAGTTCTCTAGTCGGCAATGGTTAAGTATACCATGATACTTGTATCATATAGATGTACTTTTTACTTTTCCGTTGTCCAAGTTCTACAAAAGAGGCTAAAGGTGAGTTGATCTTCTCCTCTAATCTAACATTGTTGTTCGTAAAAACGGGCAGTTCAAATCGTAATCACATGGCACGAACAGAACCACCATTTCAGTTTTGACCGAGTTTGATGATCTGACAGGGTATTTAAAAAAAAATTCAAAAACAATTATATAAAATCCCAAAATATAAATGATTTGTTTGTAATGTGTTTTTTAATGTTTTCCATGTAGTGTGGGCCCTAATCTTATATGTATGAGATGAACGAGCTTAGAACTTGTGTGTTCTATTGGGAACACTATATGGGAGAGGTAGTTTCCTCTAGAGAGAGAGGGGGGCAGGGCCTCCTGTGTATATGATGCAAGGTTTTCTTTTATAGAGAAGAGAGCTTCCTATGAAAAAAAACATTATGATGGTACCTCTTGTAGGCTTTGAAGATTGAGAGGTTTGTTTTTTGTAAAAGAGTGGTTCTCATGATGGGTCGTTTTCCCTTTTAATTAAAGAGAAAATTAGTTTCTCGTTGCTCTCACGTCTTTATCTGGTATTGTCAGCAATGGTTACCAGAGGTTTAAGAGGACTTGCTCGACTGGGTTTTGTCGAGGGTTAGAGAGGTAACTCTATGACCCAAAATCTATAATATAACTTTAATAACACTCTTGACACTCTAATGATGACTTCATTAGATATTTCATTAGATTTTACGAAGGCTGCTCTAAACACTCTAAGGAAGAGCATCCTGGGTGTGGATACAATTCGGCATATGCACTCTAAATTTGCCAAACTCGATTGCATTTCAATAGTAGCTTCTGTAACATGTTTTACAGAGAGAAAACAACATTCTAATTGTGGCCAAGTTTTTTATAATTTCGATATGAAGATGAGTTAAAGAAGAAAACCAAACATTTTCATTGTTTTGAGTTGAAGCTGGCGACCAGCATATATTTTAGAGTGTAAGAGAGAGAGAGAGAGAGAGAGAGAGAGAGAGAGAGAGAAATTTGAAGTTGAGTTGAGAGATAGATGGACAAAGCCCTATTCTAATTGTTTCCAAGTTTAAGATAGAAGAGGTTCCCATTTGTTTCTTGTTTTCTTCAAATCAAAACATTAGCAGAGGGAGAGATAGAAACTGTTAGAAAAATAGAAAACCACATACACAGAGACAAGATTTACATGGTTTGAAAATGACCTACGTCACGGTGAGCATTGTATCCTTTATTCTGTCATGAAAACATACAAGACTCAAGAAATATAATTTATATAAGAAAGGAGCAACAGTTATATCCCATAAAAGTTTATCATATCCCGTAATATATGTTAACGTCTCAAAGATAAAAACCACCAATGTGGAAACCGTAGTAGAATAGGTTAGCAATGAGGTGGCAAAGCGTTTTCAACACTCCCTCTCAAGTTGGTGCGAATATATCAATAGAGCCCAACTTGAAAAGAATTTGTTGGAACTTTGACTTTCAGACTACCTTTGTGAATATGTCAGCAAGCTGGTCTTTACTTCGAATATAAGGGGTGCTGACTATTTTATCTTGAACCTTTTTACGTGCAAAATGACAATCGACTTCAATGTGTTTGGTTCTCTCATGAAAAATATGATTAGCAACATTATGAATAGCAGAACAATTATCACAAAACATTTTAATTGGTTCATTAGTTTAAAATCCCATGTCTTGAAGAAGAAACTTTATCCAGACAATTTCACTAGCCATAGCTCGATATTCATATTCCACACTTGATCTGGCAACCATATACTGATTTTTACTTTTCTAAGTAACAAGATTGCCTCCTACCATCATACAGTAGCATGTTGTAGACCTTCTATCACCTTGATTTCCTGCTCAAATCTGCATTAGTATAGCCCATAATATTGACATGTGAATTATTTTTCATCCAAATTCCTCTTCCAAGAGAAACTTTTAACTATCCTAGAATTCTTTCAACAACTTCAAGGTTATTTGTTCTAGGAGCATGCATATATTGGCGGACAACTCCTACAACATGAAATATATCAGGACATGTTTTAGTCAGATATATTAATCTGCCTACTAATCTTTGATATTTTCCAATATCCTCATAGGATTCTCCATCAGAGGAGTTAAACTTACTATTTATTTCGAGTGGAATTTCAATTGGTTTCGCTCCTAATTTTTCAGTTTCTTTTAATAAGTCCAAGACATACTTTCGTTGAGACAAAAATATTCATTTTTTAGAATAGCCAACTTCAATTCCTAAGAAATATTTCAATTTTTCTAGATCCTTAATATCAAATTTTTAGTGAAAGTTAGTCTTTAAGTTCGAAATCATTTCTTCATCACTTCCCGTGACAACAATGTCATCAATATAATCAACACAACAATAACTCCCTTCAAGTTTTTCTTTAAATAAAGCATCACCCAACTTAGCATACCAAGCTCGAGGAGATTGTTTTAATCCATTTAAAGCGCTTTTTAATTTGCATACAATTCCAGGCTTTCCTTCCACTGGATGTCCTGGAGGAAGATTTATGTAAACATCTTCTTCTAGATCCCTATGTAGGAAGGTATTTTAACATCCATTTGATAAAGATTCCAACCATGGTTAACGAAAACATATATAGGGATTCGAATGGTTCCCACTTTGGCAACATGAGCAAAAGTCTCTTTATAGTCAAACCCATAGGTTTGGGTGAACCCTTTGGCAACCAACATTACTTTGTATCGTTCAATTGACCCACCACTATTATACTTGATCTTGTGGACTCACTTACGTCCAACAGGTTTTTTTCCAACAGGCAATTAGACAATATCCCATGTGTAATTTTTGTCCAAAACAAGTAGTTCTTTCATGGCCTTCCTCTACACAGGTTGGGAATGGGCGTCTTGAAAAAATGTGAGCTCAATTTTTTTGAGAAATGTGTGAAAGAAAAGCAGAATATGATTGGAATAAGATAAATAGTTTTGAATGTGATAAGAACCAACATGATAAGTAAAAAAGTCTTTTAGATGTGAGGGAGGACAAGAAACACGATCAGACAAAATCAGGAGAGTGAGTAGTATCAGGAGACAGGGCCATGGGTCATGTTCACATAATTCTCTATGTTCTTCAACAAGGTCCCTTTCAACGTTATTTTCATTATCTTCTTGATATTTTTGGATGATTTATGTGCTTCCACCATTTATTATAGGAAGCATTCCATAATACTCCCCCTGATTCCCTTTTTCTAGATGGCTTGAATTTTTGAAAAAGGATTCATTTTTATTGAATGTTACATCCCGAGAAATACAAAATTTTTTATTTTTGAAATCATAACATTTATATCCCTTTTTTGTTGAGTACCACATGAAAATACATTTAATACCCCGAGGGTCCAATTTATCTCTTCCTTGAGAATTATTGAGCTAAGCAAACACATCCAAATATATGTAAATGAGATAAATCACTTTTCTTTCCCTTTAGAATTTCAATAGGAGAATTATTCCCAAGGACCTTGTTTGGTAATCTATTAATCAAATAATAGGCAGTAAAGATAGCTTCTGACCAAAAAATTTTAGGGATATTTTTTTCGAACATACCCCATTATGTTGGCGTACGTTCACATACCCAATTCTGTTGGGGAGTAAATACACAAGATGTCAGATGTATAATGCTTTGATCCACGAGATATTCAGAAAAAATTTTATTTGTATATTCGAATTCATTATTTGAACGTAGAATTTTGATCTTGGAATTGTATTGGGTTTTAACTAGATTTGAAAATTCCTTAAATTTTCCAAAGACTCCACTCTTGAATTTAAGCAAATATATCTAGGTCATCCTAGAGAAATCATCAATGAAAAGCACAAAATACCTTAATCCATTATAGGGCTCAACCGGAGCAGGCCCCCACACATCAGAATGAATCAAGTCAAAAATTTTTTCAGCCTTATTCCCTGAAGACTGAAATGCCACGTCTAGAATGCCAAATCTGGAATGCCAAATCAAGTTTTAAATAAAGTAAAGATTTATTGGCAGGATGACCAAGTCTTGAATGCCAAATCTTGCTCAAGTCTCCACTATTGGCAATGAAAGCCTTATTCTTCTGATCAGTATAATAAAGTCCCTGAGACAATCTCCCTTTACCAATCGTTTTTCCCTTAACTTGGTCCTAAAAGGAAACTGTAAAAGGAAAAAAAATAACATTGCAGTTCACGCTTTGAGTTAGTTTACTGATGGAAAGAAGGTTTGAAGGGAATGAGGGCATAAAGAGAACATAGGAATTGGCATGTTTTTGAAAAAACCTTAGATCTACCTATTCTTTAACGGGAATGAGTGAACCATTTGCAATTGATACAGGGACTTTATGAAACACATCTTGATAAGGTATCAAAGAATTCTTATTTTCAGCCATATGATCTGTAGCCCCTGAATCAATAATCCAACTATCATTATTAGAGGGAAAAAGATATTGCAGAGGGTAATAGTTACCTGACTCACGAGGAAGATCATGTGTGGAAGAAGAGTCCTTTTTTGAAAAATGTTGAAAGAATTAAGCCAGTTTATCCATAGAAATCTGAGTATCGGCAGTTAGAGCAGATGAAAGTTCACCCATTGTATTTCTATTGGGTCTTAGGTGGGGGTACTTTTCCCAATATCTACGAGCCAAATGACCAATTCTTTTACAGTGATCACAACGTAGAGGATATCTATTACCACAACCTCTTCCATGACCCCTCGCTCCACCATATTCTCTTTTGTCAAATACATTATCCTTTTTCTTCTCAGTATTCTCCTTAGCAGCAACAAAGATTAATTTTTCACTTATTTCAAATTCAAACTTTGTTTCAACGTTCATAACCTTTTTCTGAGTTTCTTTTTGATGAATAGTAGAACAAACATTTGTAAATGTTGGGAGTACAATAGTCTTCAAAATCTGACTTCTAAGATTCTCATACTCAAGTTTCAAACCAGCAAATAATAAATAAAAAAATCTTGTTCAACACGCTTTTGAATGGTCTTCAGATCAGTTGTTATGGGTGAATAAGAAATTAATTCATCCCATAGTGTTTTGAATAGAGCAAGATATTCAATAATAGTTTTGTCTCCTTGTTTGATTTTAGAAATTTCTTGCTTTAAGTCATAAACACGAGAAAAATTGTTTTCTTTTCCGTACATTTCTTTTACCAAATCCCACAATTCTTCAGCAGTATCTGCCGCAGTAAAGATCTCGGCCACCGTTGGTTCCATGGAATTTAAAATCCAAGACATGACCTTGTGGTCATTGGATTGCCAATCTTCATACAGGGGATCATCAATAGCAGGAGCTATTTTCTTTCCATTTATGTGTCATAACTTGGATCGCCCGCTCAAAGAGAGCGAGACAGCTTTAACCAAGTTACATAATTGAGTCCGTTCAAAGGGACACTAGTTAATTTATCACTGGTATTAGGCTATTTTTCATGGATAATAGTTTTAGGTTTAAGATTCTTGTTTATAATCACAATATCTTCCATGATGTAAATAACTGAACCAAAAACAAAATTACTGAACCAAAAAACAAGAAAACCAATCCCAAAAAGAAGGAAGCTGATAGTTGATGGAAGATACAACCTCCTTGAAATAATATGGTCTTAAGGACCATCTCTTCACATTTTGTAAAAGAGTAAAAAAAAAAAAAATAACTTACATGATAATGGCGGACATCACAGAGAGGCTTTCACGGACTTCACAAAATGCTAGAGAGAGAAAGTCAGCCCTCGTCTCCTCTGCTTGATTGACTTCAAAAAAGGTGCAGAGCTAGTTGATTGACTTCTAATACTACTTTCTCTCTCTAGAATATTTTTTTGTGATATTTTTCAGCATGAAGGCCGGTGATGGCTCCGTACAATCAATATTGGACAAGCCCTTGGAAGAGCTCACAAAGAGGGAAATCTCGCAGCTCACTCGTGAAGACTGTTGTAGTCTTTTCTTCTAATTCTGTGAATTTTTTAAGAGATGCGAAGGCCTTCATGGAACAAGTATCAGGCAATTCAGCAGGTTCTCTCTCTAAAGGCCTCTTAGAGGGGAAGCATTGCTATGACAACAATGATGTTTTTCAGTCACCGATCTCCGATCACAGTCATTCCCAATGTTGGGAGCATGAGAGAAAAAGAAAAGGCCCAAAATATCGTAGATCTAGAAATATCGAGGTCTCATCAACTGGAATTTCGTCGAGAAATTCACAAAACCCACCTAGCAATTGAGAGAGAGAGAAATAAGGAGCCGAAATGAAAAATTTTCCGGCGAGGAAGTCGATAGGAGCATGCCAAAACAAAACTTTTCGGCAATCAATAGAGTAAAACCTGCTCTGCTACCATGTTAGAAAGCTAGAAAACCACATGCACAGAGACAAGATTTACATGGTTCGGCAATAGCCTACGTCCACGTGAGCACTGTATCCTTTATTCTATCATGAAAAAATACAAGGCAATATTTATGTGGTTCGGCAATGGCCTACGTCCACGGTGAGCACTATATCCTTTATTATGTCATGAAAAAGTACAAGACTCAATACAAATAATTTATATAAGAAGGGAGCAATAGTTACATCCCGTAAAAGTCTATCATATCCCGTGATATAACCTCCCAAAGATAAAAACCACCAAAACCATGATAGAATAGGTTAGCAATAAGGTGTCAACACTTTTTCAACAGAAACATAAATAGCGGATAGAGATTGGAGAGAGAGACACTTTTTCAACAGGCATAAATAGCAGATAGAGATTGGAGAGAGAGATGATGTTTTGATTGAGAGAGAGAGGTAGGTAGTAAGTTGGGTAGTAGAGAGAGATTTATTTATTTCTCAAATAGGAGAGAGTGATAGAGAGGTTTTGAGATAAAAAAAACCAGTTTTACGATTGTTCCTTGAATTCTGCATATCAATTTCAGAGAAAAAAAAAATCATACCCCTCTCTCCACGCACTTCTATTTTACTTCTATCCATCTAAAGTCTCGATGGCCTAGCATCCTAATTTCATGTACTCTTTATGTCTCTCATACCTATCTATCTAAAGTCTGATTTGAGTTCCATCGCATTCCACCTAAATTATCTTATATTAAATACATCCTGAATCTCTCTATCTCTTGGAGGTTTGGGAGAATTGGAATGTAATATGAAAAAGAAAACCTCATCAACTCTATCCAAATTTTATCCAAGATCAAGTAAATTAGATTTCTAATTTTTATTGTAGTTATCTCTAAACCAAAATCCAATATCTTGGAAGAGATAAAGTTATAGGGACGAAGATTTTTTGGAAAACAAGGTAAAATATAAAAAAACGTGACTATATT
>NW_006498246.1:905107-921549 GCF_000471905.2 Amborella trichopoda
AGACTAAGGTTTCAGTCCTTAGATTTATGTGACCATCGAGGAGCCGTATGAAACCGAGGTATTATGTACGGTTCTAGAATAGAGATGATAACATCACTGTTATCATCGACTGTGATTATCTAACAGTTCAATTACGGTTGATATAGTTGATGCACAATATAAATATGGTTTTTGGGGATGGAATCTGTGGCGTCACTCATAGGGTTTTTAGCTTTTCTAATTTCTTCCTTAGCAGAATGTGAGAGGTTGGCCTTTGATGTACCAAAAGCGGAGGAAGAAGTAGTAGCGGGTTATCAAACCAAATATTCAGGTATTAAATTTGGTTTATTTTATCTTGCTTCTTACCTAAATCTACTAGTCATTATTAGTAACAGTTCTTTATTTGGGTGGGTGGAATCTTTCTATTCCATACATAGCAATTCTTGAGCTTTTCAGAATAAATAGAATTGGTTTTGGAACAACAATTAGTATCTTTTTTAGCTAAAGCTTATTTGTTCCTGTTCGTTCCTATCACAACAAGATGGAGTTTAATTAGGATGAGAATGGACCAACTATTAAATCTTGGTTGAAAATTTCTTTTACCTATTGTTCTAGGTAATCTATTACTGACAACTTCTTCCCAACTTTTCTCACTGTAATGTAATAAAATAGAATATTCTAGATTCAAAATCTCTCTCAAGCAAGAGAAAGAAAGATTATTCATGAATATCAACAATACGTTCCCTATGGTGACTGGGTTCATGAATTATGGTCAACAAGCAGTGCGAACTGCAAGATATATTGGTCAAAGTTTGATGATTACCATGGTCAAAGTTTCATGATTACCTTATCTCACGCTAATCGTTTACCTGTAACCCTTCAGTATCCTTATGAAAAATCAATCACATCATAGCGTTTTCGGGGGCGAATCCACTTTGAGTTCGATAAATGCATTGCTTGTGAAGTATGCATTCGTGTATGCCCGATAGATCTCCCCGTTGTTAATTGGAGATTCGAAACAAATATTAGAAAAAAAAGATTGCTTAATTATAGTATTGATTTTGGGATCTGTATATTTTGTGGTAACTGCGTCGAGTATTGCCCCACAAATTGTTTATCCATAACTGAAGAATATGAACTTTCCACCTATGATCGTCACGAATTGAATCATAATCAAATTGCTTTGGGTCGGTTACCAATACCTGTAGTTGGAGATTACACAATTCAAACAATTATTAACTCGAATCAAACAAAAATCGCTATGAATAAACCCCTTGTCGACCTGGACCCGAACCAAGAATCGAACAAGAATCAACTCGTGTGGAGGGTTTTAGACTCAGACCTGACCCATCGAGGCCGAACATGGATTCGGAGCCAAATCCAGATCTAGATCAAGTTGACCCGCTGAGTTGTCAAGTCAGATCCGATTGCCAACCCTAACCCATCTTGTCTAATTGAATTTTAAAGGTTTTTTTTTAACCAAAGCCTTTGAAACTAAGCTTAGAGATCACCCTTGCCGAAATCACCTAGTATCTCAAAGCCGAACCAAATGGCTAGAAAAGTTGCAGCAGTCCTAATGCACACTGGTAACAAAAAACCCGATAAAAACCCATTCAAAGTGAATCCTAACCTTCACAATCTCCATCTTTGATTATAATTGAATCGTTGTTCAAAGTAGGGATCAATCTAACATAAGCTTAAGCAGTCAATGTAGTTAACGTCAAAGTGCACCGGGTCAAGATACGAACTGAGTCTACATCATATTAGCTCCATATTCCTCATGAAGCTTCTAGAGGTTCTAAAAAGAAGTTTGGATTCGATAACTGATAAATTTCAATCCAAATTATCGTCTTGATTAATACATATAAACCAATTTTTTTAAGCAAATGTTCTTACAATCATAGTTATTACCATAACTACCCACTTACATCAATAACTACTTATTTACAACAAAAACTACTAACTATCAAGTAGTTCCCTAACTTCTTATTACACAAAATTAGAAATACAACATACTACATCACTCAAAATAAAAACTAATATAATTAATGGAACATTCACTTTAACAACTTTAACACTCCGCTCTAAAGTGATTTTCTTGAAAGGAGACTATGATTAGCTCTTGAGTGTGATGCGATCATCTCCATCACTTTCCAAAATAAAAAATCCGTCCATTTAATGGGTTACCAAGGAGATTCTCAAACTCCAGCAAAGATGGTTTTGTAGCCCACCCTTAAATAGAAGTAACATAGGGAATAGATTGTGTTAATGTTAAAAAAAATAATAATAATAACATACGGAATATACCCACTCTTTAACTCATGAATTATGCGCTGCTTCATTTGTGCCTCTCAGAATAGGTTCTTTCAAAACAACAAGAGAGATCTTTTGAATGAAGATTCGTTATCTTTAAGAGGAATTGAGATATAAAAAGATTGCCTTGAGTTGGGTTCCCAACTCAACATTAAAACCATTCAAAGTTTCACCCAAATCGATATTCAACAAGACAGTCGATTTTCTTCACTAAATGAGTCAAGACAATATCACCACCACCCTTGTGACTCTGATACAACGTAGAGAAAATGAATCCCACGATAACGAAACAATCCGCTTCTCAATTAGTATAACAATATGACAGTAGCCCAAGACTCACCTCCAAAGAGATAGACGAAGAACAATTAAGATGAGGAGGAAGAAAAACTTTTCTTTTTCAAAAAAATAAAAAATAGGGTACATAAAAGCATTACAAAGTTGATACATGTAACACAATTTTCACACAATACACCACTATTGTATAACTAATTTTTTCTTATAACTATATTTTTTTCTATAACTAACCACTTACAACAATAACCACCTATTTATAGTAGTTAAGTACTAACTACCTATTAGTTCCATAACTTCCCTTTACATAAAATTACAAATGCAACCTCATTATGACTTTGATTGAGATCTAGTTACCGATGCTGGAAGTTTACAAGAAAGTGGTTACAAATCTTTGAAGTGAAAATTGTAATTTGATTAGAACTAGATCTTTTAATTTTTTTATACTATTTTTTGGTTCCACAAAATCAAATAACGTAAGTTCTATGTTGGACAAATTATAGATTCCCCCCCCCCCCCCCCCCCTCCCAATAAATAAAAAAAAAAAATCAATTTTCTACACATCTTACCCCCCTAATACTTTTGTATTATACCCCAAACCCCAACAATATTTTTTTTTGTATTTACCCCGTATTCAAAAGTAAATGGAATTGAGACCAAAATATCATTATCTCTCTTCCCTTTTTTATTCATTCTTTTTCATTTTAGTCATGTGACATATTTGCTTTGTCTACCTCTCTCCACCTGTCTTCTCTTTTTTTCTCTCTACCAGTTTCTCTCTCTTTCTCTCTACCGTCCCTCTCTTTACACACCTTCTCTCTCACTCTCTCTAGCCCCCTCTATCCACCCTCTCTCAATCTCTGTACCTGCCCGCTCTCTATCTCTCTTTCTCTCTACCCACTGTCACTCTTTCTCTCTCTACCTGACCTCACTCTCTCTACCCACCCTCTCTCTCTCTACCCCTCCCTCTCTAGCCGCTTTTCTTCTTCCCCCATTTTTTTCCCGCTCTCTCTATCTCTCACTCTCTTTTTGTTTTTTACAAGAAAAAAAGTTGATGTAAGAAATGAAAATGTATGCCTCATGGTTAATCCCATATGATAATTGCAGCAACACCACTACCCAAGGCGATGGAATATGAGGCGGCTCTCTACAAATTGAGGGCTATTTTTCCGCAAAACTGTGTTTTAATAAATAAAAAAGCCCGCAACAAGCAAATGCTCTCTTTGTGACATTTACTGACCTCTCTCTCTCTTAACGAAAATCGTAGGGATTTGGGTTTTGTGCCCTGGCAAAGTCTAGGCTTGTGGCCTTCTTCTTTGCCCTAGAAATATTTTGGCAACGACTGAGAACGGCAATTCTTCGGCCTTCACGGGTTTTTCCAACAACCATGGCCTCCGGCCATAGAGGTTCTCTCAATTTTTGTTCTTCCGGTGGCCACCACCGGGCCCCCCCGTTTTGTTTTTTGGTGCGTCCCAAAAGTTAGAGGGAAAACCTTGGGCTTACAGATTTTCTTGCCGGTAATATTTTTTGGTAGGGGCCTCTGAAAGAGGGTGGATAGAGAGAGAATGAGAGGTAGAGAAAATGAAAAAGAGAGGAGAGAGAAAATTTATAATTTTGTCTCAAAATTTATTGACTATTTGACTAGGGCGTAAATACAAGAAAAATAGTATTGGGGTTTAGGCTATGATATAAAAAGTATTTAGGGGTATGATGCATAAAGGGTTGATTTTGGGGGTATCTATAATTTTCCCTTCTATATTTTGCCTTCACATGCATTCTTAGACATTATACATATATTTGGATTAGTCATTCCCCTAATTTTTAGGTGATCAATGATGATGATCACTTCCACTGGAAGTACAACATCTATTAGGCCCAGAGCTTGAAAGTAATCAATACATGGATTGATGTTGAAAATGTGCCTTGTGTGATTCAGGATCCTAGAATAGGGAGTCCTCTTTTCTCGACATGATGTAAAAAGTTGTTTTAAGGTCTTCCATATACCTAATATAGGATTCCATTTTGCAAGTTCTCTAGTATGCAATGGTTAAGTATACCGTGATACATGTATCATATAGGCGGTATACTGGTGACTTTTCCACTACCAAGTTCAACAAAAGAGGCTAAAGATGAGTTGATCTTCTCCTCTACTCTAACATTGTTGACTCCAGTGTTCGTAAAAATGAGCAATTCAAATCGGAATCACATAGCAATATCGAAACCGTCGTTTCAGTTTTGACCGATTTTGATGATCTGATCGGGTATTTTAAAAAAATTAAAAAATAATTATATAAAATTCAAAAAAATAAAGGACTTGCTTGTAATATGTTTTTTAATGTTTCGCATATAGTGTGGGGCCCTAATCTTATATATGTAGGATGAAAGAGCAGAGAACTTGTGTGTTCTATTTAGAACGCTATATGGGAAAGGTAGTTTCCTCTAGAGAGAGAGGGGGTCAGGGCCCGCTGTGCATATGATGCAAGGTTTCTTTTTATCGAGAATATAGTTTCCTATGGAAAGAAACATTATGATGGTGCCTCTTGTAGATTCCTGTAAGGAAGTGGTTCCCATGGGGGGTGGTTTTCCCTTTTAGTTAGAGAAAAAATCAGTTTCTTGTTACCATCACGTCTCTATATGGTATTGTCAGTAATGGTTACCAAAAATAAAGAGAATAACTAGAGAGTGGTTTAAAAGGACTTGCCTGACTGAGTTTTTTCAAGGGTTAGAGAGGTAACTCTATGACAAAAAATCTATGATGTAACTTTAATGACACTCTAATGATGACTTCGTTAGATTTTTCGAGGGCTACCCTAGAGACTCTAATGACCACTTTAAGGACGAGTTGAAAGAAAGACTTAAATAATCTTTTGTCGGGGAAATACAATTTTATTTTTTTTAAAAAAAAAGAATAATAATCACCCTTTATAATATTGGCAACAGAATCACTCACGGATGGTCTTTTTACAAACAATAGAAATTCCAAAAATTAAATAACACATCAATAAAATAAATCTCAACTACTTGATGCCATTCATACAATTTAATATTGTGCTTGAGAATATAAAATAAAAGAACAAACAATTAAAAGAAAAGATGTTGGAGATTACCTCAACAGGGCTTTTTACACCCCACACCGAGTCACCACATCTAATGGCGCGGGATCAGCGGTCTAGCTTGAATAGGGAAAGCTAATTTCGGCCAAACTAGGTAACCACCCTAAAATCTCTACAAACTCTAACTCCAAAATCTTAAGGCTCAAACCCTAATTTCTCCAACCCTTAGAATAGATCTTGAGAGAGAGAGAGCCTCTATGTTGGGGCATGCCCCCTAGGTCTTTTTAGGAGAGAGAGTATAGAGAGCAATTAAGAGAGTAAAGAGAGAGGGGTGTTGCCCCTAGGGAAGAGAGAGAGAGTTTATGGGAGAGAGAGGTGTGTGAAGATGGGGGAGAGCACCCCTATTTATAGTGAATTTTAAGTCTAAGGTTTCTTTAAGGTTTCCCATAATATGCATCTTTTTTGAGATTGAATATGGACTGTTGATCAATGTGACTTGTGGGGTAAGAGATTTAAGTCATCCATTCCATAGATGGGCCATCAACATTATGGAAGATACATGAACCATTATCCCCCTTTCCTTAAACCATTTTCCCATCAATATATTTAAATTCATTAAAGATATAATACATACCATAAATTGCATATTCCATCTCATATTTCCCATAAGAATATTTCAATAATATCACGTCAAGATATTCCTTCAATAATCAAGATAAGATATGGTCAATAGTTCATAATCAATAGTTGACCACATGCTACAAGATATAGTTACCATATTTATTAAACTTGAAAACAAATCAACAAGAGAAGGTATCTAAGGGTGGGACGTACCACCCATGTATGGTATGTGGGGCCCCACCTAATACTCACATGGTGGACCCATGTGCACTATGGCCCCCCATGTAATTTTGTTTTTAATAAATATTTTAAAATTAAACAAAATGAATTTTAAAGCAGTATAACTTTGTAAATTAATAACTTTATTTTTATAAGTCCAAAAATAAGAAATAAAATATCAAATGACTTATAAAAATTCAAATAATAAATCTAAAATAATTTAATAATAAAATGAACACAATTAAATTAATATGATAGGAAGTGGATCCATATGATTCAGGAATTCAATCAACGATCACGAGGTACTCCACCTTCAACTGTGGACTACAGATCACACTTGTTTTATCGAACCGACCAAGTGTTTCGCATGACCCATAGTTCAAGCAGGGACTCATTAGCGGGTCACCAAAGTCTGGTCGATAAGCCAAGGAGTCGCAATCTCAGTCTGTGGATTACAAGTCCTCTCCTAGAGACAAGTCAAGGTCACCACGACCTGATGCGACCACAGCTCTATGGCGCATAGGGGTATCTCTCGCACATACATATGCTTCACCCAAATGTGGATATCTAGCTTTCCCGAACGATCTATCTATATGCATGCCGTGTGATGGAACATAGATGAGGTTTTGGCCCCGTCTCTGTAAGCCTACCATCACACACAAGGATCACACAGTCCCTCGGCTTACTCATCTAGGCATAAGCTCCGACCTCATCAAGGGCTAACCCAAAAACCCTTCTCGCTTTATTTTTATGCTTAGGTACCTTGGGTTTTCCAACAGACTGACCTATCATCAAGCACAAACCGGTATCCGTAAATATCATTTGCTTAGTATGGTCTCCGAGGGACCACACTCCCACTGAGTTTATGTTCCACTATAATAAATGTTTTTCATTACATACTCATAAGGCCTTTAAAGGCTACATAAACCCAACATCTTCCACTTGCCCTTTGAAGGCCTTACATTCTCTCTTCATCATTTTCTCTCATCCCCATCTCTCTCACATGTTTTACAAAAACATTATGGACAACTCCCTTAGTCAGAGGGTCTACAATCATCAAATATATAGATATGCAGCTAATATCGATCTCTTTCAATCTCACCTCATTTCTCAGGTGATAGAAATATGGCTTGATATGTTTGGAATTCTTGTGAAACCGAGGCTCCTTAGAGACACAAATAGCCACCGTGTTGTCGTAAAAAATTCGCACCGCCTCACAATGTACAGGATAAAAATTAAGTTAATTAAGAAACTTCTTAATCCACACAGCCTCCTTGGCTGCTAGATAGCATGCCACATACTCGGATTTCATGGCGGACAAAGCCACAATATCTTGTTTCTTTGACTTTTAAGAAACGACACCCCCATCAAGCATAAACACATACCCAGATGTAGACTTCGCATCATCTAGATCCGCGAGATAGCTTGCATCTGATATCCTTCTATTGCTATTTCAGTTCCCCCCTTATATGTGAGCGCATAGTTCATGGTCCCCTTTAAATATCTGAGAATTCTTTTTTACTGTTTTCCAATGCTCCTCTCCTAGATTGCTTTGGATACGGCTCACCAGATTTATGACGAAGGACAAGTCAGGCCTTATTCTTATCATGGTGTACATAAGGGACCCAACTGGGCTTCTGTATGGCACTCTCTCCATGGCTCTTATATCCATGTCTTCGGTAGAACACATTTTATGACTAAGCTTTGTCTTTTTGTCAATTGGGGTTGACATGGGCTTACACATACTCATATCAAACTTTTCCAGTATCCTCTTACAGTACGTTGCCTGGGAAAGTTGGATAGTCTTCTCTCTCATGTTTCTTATTATTTTGATGTCCAACACATATAAAGCTTCTCCAAGATCCTTCATATCGAAGTGCTACTAGGGCAATTGAGCTACTAACAATTAGCATATCATCCACATGTAACGATATAAATACCACATCACTCCTACTGACCTTTTGATATATACAATAATCCTCATTATTTGTATAAAACCTGCAAGAGCAAGAGTCCCTTGGAATTTTACGTACCACTGTCGTGATGCTTGTTTCAGACCATAAAGGTATTTATTAACTTTGCATACAAGGTTTTCTTTTCCTTTCTCCTCAAATCCCTCAAGTTGGGTCATGTAAATTTCTTCTTTTAAATCCCCATTTAGAAAGGTTGTTTTGACATCCATTTGACGAACCTCAAAGTCAAAATGGGCTGCTATAGCTATAAGGATTCGGATGGATGGAAATTTGGCAACAGGGGAAGAAGTTTCCTCATAATCTATTCATTCTTTCTGGGTGAAACCCTTTGCAACCAACCTAGCTTTGTATTTTTCTATTTTCCCTTCAGAGTTCAACTTTTTCTTGAAAATCTACTTACAACCAATGGCCTTACGTTTTTCAAGTAGGGGTACTAATTCCTATACATGGTTTTGGTTAATGGAAGCATACTCATCTTTCATAGCTTCTACCCAGTATTCCCTTTCAGGACAGGTCAAGGCTTCACAGTGAGTTCTAGGTTCTGAATTTGGATCTTCTCCAACTTTATCAAAATGTTTCCAAGGTAGACAAAATGTTCTAGGTCAAGAGGTAGTCTACTTACTCGGTTACTTCGTCTTGGTTCAAGTCAAGGTTCACCTTCTTTAAGGAGTTCATAAATAGGTTGGGTTGGTTTAGAAGTTTCAGGTTCAGGGTCTTGAACAACATTCTTGTTTTTTGCCTCCTCATAAAAGTTGGCTTGTTTTCTACTCACTCTTGCTTCAAGGAACTCTTCCTCAAAGAAGTGAGCATCACGACTTTCAATAACAGTATCAGTTTCAAGATTATAGAATCGATACCCCTTACCATGATTTGGGTAACCAATGAAAATGGATTTGACATTTTTGAGTTGCAATTTGGTTCTATTTTGATGTGGGATAAGGACATAGGCTGAGCAACCCCAAACTTTCAAGTGTTCAAGGGAGGGAGTACGACCTGTGAAAATTTCGTGAGTAAGTGGGGCAGCTTTTGTGGGAGTTTGGTCAAGGATATAACATGTCGTTAATACGACTTCTCCCCAAAACTCTAATGAGATATTTGCATGCCCCATCATACTCCTTACTATTTTCACTAATGTTTTATTCCTTCTCTCAACTACACCATTTTGTTCAGGAGTATAACGCATGGTGTACTGATGGATGATCCCATTTTCAATACACAATTCTTTGAAAATGCCAGATGAATATTCCTCTCCTCTATCGGTTCTAAGGACTTTAATTTTCAAGTTAGTTTGATTCTCTACTTGGGCCTTATATTTTTTGAATTTTTCTAGAGCTTCTGATTTTGCATGAATAAGGTACACATGGCCATATTACGAGTGGTCATCTATAAAAAAGATAAAATATATTTTTCCACTTTTGTGGTCACATTCATAGGTCCACATATGTTACTATGAATGATTTTTAATACGCTAGTAGCTCTTTTTACCCTGGTGGTATTTTTCCTTATTAGTTTTCCTTGCACACAAGACTCGTACACTTTCATTAAATCTCCCCTTATAATTATGAAAAATCCCGTCCCTTTTTAATATTTCCATTCGTTTGATATTAATGTGTCCTAACCTCATATACCATAGGGTAGCATCTAATTCATTAGGGGACGATACATAAACAACGTTCTCTTTTATATCAATAGTAAATAGTCCGTCTACAAATCGTCCAGTCATGATCAGATCTTTCCCCTTCTTGACCACCACATTCTCCCTAATGAAAGTCGTCATGAATCCAGCCATAGACATCTTACGAACCGAAACCAAGCACTTCATCATATCAGGAGCATAAAGTGTTTGTTTTAGGATCAAGGTGCTCCCACTCTTTAGTTTCAACTTACAATCTCCAACTTCAAGTACATCAGTCTTCTGATTTCCTCCCATATAAATATGTTGTTGTCCTGGCCCCATGGGAGTAAAAGAACGGTAACCTTCCTTGGTGTTTGTGACATGGGCCGTAGCCCCCGAGTCAAAACACTAAGAAGCTTCCTTAGGATCAGCTAGCATGGATTCGAAAACCACACATGCAAATTCCTTGTTAGTTCCACCAGATTTGTTGAACCGACAACCATTGGCTATGTGGCCGACCTTCTTGCAAATAAAACAAGTTTGAGTCTCTCTCTTTGCTCCTTTATTTTCAAAATCTTTTCTTTTGAAATATTTTTTCTTCTCAAAAGTATTTCTTCCCTTTTCTTCCTTAAATTTAAAAGATGATTGAGATTTTACTATATCCACAGCATCCCTTAAGCTTTGCCTTGAGCTCCTCCTTTCGGTTTTCAGGATCTCAGAGATGAAAGTACAAGCAGCCATTTTATTTTATATTCTCGAGCAAAAATAAGAAAACACTCCTAATGGCAATCAAGTAAAACTAGCTCTGATACCAATAAAAGAAAGACTTATGTAATCTTTTGTCGGGAAAATATAATTTTTTTAAAAAAATAATAATCACCCCTTATAATTTTGGCAACAAGATCACTCACAGATGGTCTTTTCACAAACAATAGAAATTCTAAAAATTAAATAACACATCAATAAAATAAATCTCAACTACTTGATGTCATTCATACAATCCAATATTGTGCTTGAGAATATAAATAAAGGAACAAACAATTAAAAGAAAAGTTACCAGAGATTACCTCAACCGAACCTTTTACACCCCACACCGAGTCACCACATCCAATAGCTCGGGATCAGCGGTCTAGCTTCAATCTCGAACCAGCAAAACTAATTTCGGCCAAACTAGGTAACTAGTCTTAAATCTCTACAAAACCTTAACTCCAAAATAATAAGGCTCAAACCCTAATTTTCCAAACCCTTATATTAGATCTTGAGAGAGAGAGAGAGAGTCTCTATGTTAAGGTGTGCCTCCTAGGGTCTTTTTAGAGAGAGAGAGAGAGAGTAGAGAGAGAAAATAAGAGAGTAGAGAGAGTTTTTTGGAGATAGAGGTGTGTGGAGATGAGGGAGAGTACCCCTATTTATAGTGAATTTTAGATTTATGGTTTTTTAGGGTTTGTCATAGTTTGCCTCTTTCATGAGATTGAATATGGATCGTTGATCAAGGTGACTTGTCAGATGAGAGATCCGAGTCATCCATTCCATAAATGGGTCATCAACATTATGGAAGGTTCATGAACCATTATCCCCCTTTCTTTAAACCATTTTCCATCAATATATTTAAATCCATTAAAGATATAGTGCATACCATAAATTGTATATTCCATCTCATATTTTCCATAAGAACATTTCAATAATATCAAGTCAAGATATTCCTTCAATAATCAAGATAAGATATGGTCAATATTTCCTAATCAATATTTGACCACATGGTACAAGATATAGTTACCATGTTTAATAAACTTGAAGACAAAGAACCAAGAGAAGGTATCCAAGGGTGGGGCGTGCCACCCATGTATGGTATGTGGGGCCCCACCTAATACCCACATGGTGGACCCATGTGCACTACGGGCCCCCATGTATTTTTTTTTTAATAAATATTTTAAAATTAAACAAAATGAATTTTAAAACATTATAACTTTGTAAATTAATAATTTCATTTTTATAAGTCCAAAAATAAGAAATAAAATATCAAATGATTTATAAAAATTCAAATAATAAATCTAAAATAATTTAATAATAAATTAACACAATTAAATTAATATGATGGGAAGTAAATCCATATGGTTCAAGAATTCCATCAACGATCATGGGGTACTCCACCTTCAACTGTGGACTACAGATCACACTTGTTTTATCGAGCCGACCAAGTGTTTCCCATGACCCACAGTCCAAGCAAGAGCTCATTAGCAGGTCACCAAAGTCTGGTCGATGAGCCAAGGAGTCGCAATCCCAGTCTGTGGATTACAGGTCCTCCCCTGGAGATAAGTCAAGGTCACCACGACCTGATGCGACCACAGCTCTATGGCGCATAGGGGTATCTCTCGCACATACATATGCTTCACCCAAAAGTGGATATCTAGCTTTCCCGAACGATCTATCTATATGCATGCCGTGTGATGGAACATGGATGAGGTTTTTGCCCCCGTCTCTGTAAGTACCATCACACACTAGGGCCACACAGTCCCTCGGCGTATTCATCTAGGCATAAGCTCCGACCTCATCAAGGGCTAACCCAAAAACCCTTCTCGGTTTATTTTAATGCCTAGGTACCTTGGGTTTTCCAACCGACTGGCGTAGATGGTCAAGCACAATTCAGTATCCGTAAATATCATTTGCTTAGTATGGTCTTCGAGCGACCACACTCCCACCGAGTTTGTGTTCCATTACAATAAATGTTTTTCATTACATACTCATAAGGCTTTTAAAGGCAACATACACCCAACACTAGTGTCCTAGGTATTGATACAATTCGGCGTGCACTCTAAATTTGCCACTCAATTGTGTTTCAACAGTAGCTTCTGTAACATGAATTAGAGAGAGAAACCAATTGTGGCCAAGTTTTTTATAATTTTCGATATGAAGATGAGTTAAAGAAAAAAATCAGACATTTTCATTGTTTTGAGTTGAAGCTGGCGGCCCGCATATATTCTAGAGTGTAAGAGACAGAGAGAGAGAAATTTGAAGTTGAGTTGAGAGATAGATAGACAAACCACAGTTCTAATTGTTTCCAAGCTTAAGATAGAAGAGGTTTCGCTTGTTTCTTGTTTTCTTCCCATCAAAACATCAGTGGAGGGAGAGATAGAAACATAGATAGTAGATAAAGCGAGATAACGTTTTGATTGAGAGAGAGGGTAAGTTGGGTAGTGGAGATAGAGTGAGAAGATGTTGTGAACTACATTCTTTATTTATTTCTCAAATAGGAGAGAGCGATAGAGAGTTTGTGTCCAAGTTTGAGATAGAAAAAACTAGTTTTCCAATTGTTCTTAGATTTCTGCATATCAATTTGAGAGAAAAAAAAAATCACACCCTTCTCTCCACGCACTTTTATTTTACTTCTATCTATATTCTGGATGGCCTAGCATCCTAATTTCATGTACTATTTTATGTCTCTCATACCTATCGATCTAAAGTCTCAATGAAGTTCCATCGCATTCCACAGATTTATACCTCACCTAAGTTATCTTATAATAAATATATCCTGAATCTATCCGTTAAAAAAAAATCCTGAATCTATCTCTTGGAGGGTTGGGAGAATTGGAATGTAATATCAAAAAGGAAACCACGTCAACTTTATCCAAACGATCAAGTAATCTAGATTTGTAATTTTTATTGTACTTATCTCTAAACTAAAATTCAAAGTTATTGAAGAGATAAAATTAGAGGACGAAGATTTTTTTTGAAAACAAAGTAAAATATGAAAAAATACGACTATTTGAAAAACTGAATGGATTTAAATTAAAAAAAAAAATATCTCTATATCCCTTATTTTTAAGTTTTATTTTACAATAGACTCAAGGTTTTAAAAGATATATTGAAGTATAAAAATTGTAAATTTTATTTCTTCTAACCCCTTGAGCTAATTTAAACCTATTTTTTTAAGCCAAACAAATTTAAAAAGACATTTTCTAAAAGCCATCCTCCTAAACTTCTAGAGAGAGAGAAGGGTTTCATAGAGATGAGAGGTTACGGAGACCAGAGATAGATGTTTAGAGAGACATGAGAGGAGAGAGAGTGAGAGAGACAGGAAAAGAGAGAGAAAGAAGTTTGGAATATATAAGTGACGAGATAAAAAGGATTGAGTTTCGAATAGCATGTCTTTCTTACATTTATTTAA
The DNA here is from genome assembly GCF_000471905.2 of Amborella trichopoda. The sequence goes on from NW_006498246.1 coordinate 919,334, forward strand.
GTTAAAAAATAAATTTAAGATGGCATAGGGTTAAAAGATATCTTTTGAAACTTTAGGTCTATAAAAAAAATGAAACTAAAAAATAGATGATATAGAGATCTTTTTAGTTAAAAAAAAATTAGAGATTTGAAAAAAAAAATGTTTTAACCCGAGAACTTGCTAACTCTGGGTGGGAGTTGTGTAAACCTTGAAGGGTTGGCTCTCATTTGCATAAAGAAACTCCTCAAATTCAAATAAGGGGATGGAAAACTCCTATATATATAATCTATATTCCTATCAAAATAGCCTACGGTTTCTTTTAGAGTCCCTGTTTATCTGCCTCGACCAAACTTAGTTTCTTCCTTAATTAAAGAGGATTTTTAAAGTAGTATACTGAGGCAAGGCCTGGATTCTCTTTCTGATGAAGTTATGCAGATTTTCCAGAGGCAAGCTATGCAGATTTTTCAAGAGGCAAGGCAAGGAATCCAAAGATTATCTCTCTTACTTGCCACCAGAATTGATATTGAAAGTGTTGGAGGAGCTTCCAATGAAATCCTTATGTAGATTCACATCATCAGTTTCCAAAATGTGGAAACAACTTCTCTCGTCTCCCTCTTTCGTCCCCTCCTCTCTCTCATCCCCCAAAACTTTCTTTCTCTTTGAGACCTCTCTCTCATCCCCTCCTAAAACTAAGAGAAATTGTAGAGAGGATAGGCTGTATTATGCTGATGATGTTGACTACACGAGGGCTTCATTCTGCAAAGAAACAACTTTTCAGCATGCAAGCATAGGTATATCATCTTGCAGTAATGGGATACTCTGTTTCCTCTCAACAAGGGAGAAATATTTTCTCATAGGAAACCCACTAAAGCAAAAAGAATTCTTTTCCATCCCAACGCCAAACACCCAAGTCGATATGTACAACATCACGTTTTCATTCGATCCTATCATCCGAAATATCATCATCTTGGCAGTCGAGTGGGACTTTATCGGCCGCATCAACGACAACAAAAAACCATGCTTGTGGATCTACGATTCGATGATTCAGAACTGGAGGTCAGTGGATGTTGGGCTTCCGATTTATGACCCATCAAGCAGCCACCCTTTTTGTACCTCCCACTGCATTGTTGGTACCACTTGGTATGCCTTGCGTCTTCACAGTGTAGTATCTTACGACATGAAAAAAAAAGCTTGGGAGAAGAATGATAGCCCATTAAGCCTTGAGCATCAGCTTGAGGTTATGGATTTGAATAATACTTTGTCGTATTCCGAAATCTTAGAGTGGAATGGTCGACTTTCTTATGTGATAACCAGGGGAAGTACCATTGATGGAAGTCTCAAGACAGGGGTTTGGGCCTTTTCATGGGAAGAGAAGAAGTGGGTGGAGGCTTTCCGAGCAGAGCTGAAGGAATGGGGGGCTCACTCGAAGAAGGTACCGTCATATTGGCTTCTATGATGATATTTTCTTTATTGTTGAATATAACAAGTGCATAACATATGACATGAAGAATGGGCATTTGGAAGAGATTTGAATAAGAGTACGAAGCCGGCTGGTTTTTAACCTCCATTCTTCTCTCTCTATTCCATAATTACTTTTTCGTTTCCCTTTCTGTTCTGTTGTTCTGTTTTTGTGTATTATTTCTAAATTCATGTTTTACGTCCTCCGTTTTCTAATTCATATTTTACGTCCTCCGTTTTTTAAATCAATGTGCATTCCTATTGTGTTTTGGACAATTCTTAATGTCCATTCTTCCCTCTCAACCTTATATATATATATATATATATATTAAAAAAAATATCTTATAAAATATAAATTGATAAAAATACCTTTGAAAAGTTTCAAGGATAATTGGTTAATTTATTTTGGTGAGTTTTTTTTTATTATTATTAAACTCTCTTATTTTTAAAGAACATATACTCAAAGGTTGTTAAAAGGAATTTAAAATTCAAATACATAGCCCAATCGCGATCCAGATTCAATCTGGGTCGTCCAACTAACACACTAGCTATTAGCTAGTGGCCAACCTCAGTGTTTAAAATACCCTTGAAAAGTTTCGAGGGTAATTCGTTAATTTATTTTTTGGTTTTTTTTTTAATTAAATTCTCCTATTTTTAAAGAACGGACGCTCAAAATTTGTTAAAAGAAACTTAAAATTCAAATACGTAGCGCAATCACAATCCAGGTTCAATCTGGGTCATCCAGCTGACACACTAGCTATTAACTAGTGGGCTAACAT
>NW_006498246.1:921795-939278 GCF_000471905.2 Amborella trichopoda
CAAAATACCCCCAAAACTTTTCAAAGGTATTTTAATCAATTTATTTCATGTAAAATATTTTTTGATATTTTTCTAAGATTCACTTATTTTTTATGAACACACATTTAAAATTTCAAGTGATTTGGATCTGTAGAAAAATAACTAAAATTCAAATACTACCGGACATCCGTAATCATTAGATTGGCCCAGAATCAATCTGGGATGTTAGGCTCATATGTTCATATGAGCTAGTGGGCTAATCCTAAATATATATATATATAATACTATGCAACGCCTATAAGCGAAAATGAACAGTGATTCGCCTACCCTCATCACCGTTCAAAGTTCATCGCATGGTCACAATTGTCCGATAGTGTTTTATTTTTTATTTATAAATCAAAATGATCTGAAATTTGGAGAATGTGTTCATAAAAAAATAGGAAAATCTCTAAAAAATATCAAAAACATATTTTACATAAAAATAAAATGACCAAAATACCCCTAAAAAGTTTCAGTGGTATTTTGATCACTAAGAAGAAACCTTGCATCTCATGCACAGGAGGCCCTGCCCCCTTCTCTCTCTAGAGGAAACCACCTTACTCATACGGTAACCCCAAATAGGGCACACAAGTTCTCTATACTTTCATCCATATAAATAATATTAGGAATCTACACTAAATACGACACTTCATATAAATGTTACATATATATAAAAAGAGATATATTCAAGAGTTCTAATTTTTTTAGATTTCTATTTCCCTTAGAAAACTTAAAATCTGACAGATCCTCCGATGAAGATCTCTAGAATTTTAACACCTTAAAACAGTGGTGTAAAAAACGGATCGGTGACCCGGATCGGGCATCTCAAAAACCAATTCGGATCGAGAATCAGGTCGAATCGCTCGGATTAAGCCTTAAAAACATTCAAAAAAATTATTAAAATTCATTATAAATATTGTTTTTTAAGAATCCAATAAGAAATGGGGGTACTACATTATTAACTTTCACTGTTTTCATCAATTTATGAATATTGAGATGTTCTTTCCCTGTATGAACTTATGTTGACCATTAAATTTACACTACACAAAAGAAATCATAGAATTATCATCGATTAAATATATAATCATATATGGACTACAATAAAGAGTTGACTAAATCTATGAAAAATTGGCCACTAAAATCTTGAATTGGCAGAAAACCCTAATCCGCTAAAAAAACCCAAATTAGTACAACCTAACTAACTATAATATTATATACCAACAATATTTTATAATTATTTTATTATGTAAATAATAACAAATCCAAAATATTTTATAATATCATCTAATTTAAAATATATTATTGACAACTGTAAGAAAAATAGTGCACTACATGATTTATAATACAAAAATTAATAAATAAAATAAAAGATTTAGTTATCAATATAGAAATTATAAGAATGCGTACCAATTTTCTTTAATTTTTTAGGTTTCTAGAATAAATTAGTGAAATACATTGTTAGTAGAAAGAGAGAGATTTCAAATGGCCTCATTGTATGAATCCTATCTTTAAATTAATATTACTAAATTTATGTTAAAGATCATCATGTTATAAAAATAAAAAATATAATTAGACCATTTATTTCTAGGTTGTATTAAGAAATACCTTTTATTTTTTTGACAATAAATATTTATTGTGTTATCTTTTATTTTCTTTTACAAGAAAAATATGATCCTTGTTGATTATCTTCTTCTTTTTTTTGACAAAAAAAGAAGAGAAGAAGTTGTACTACATTTTTTTTTTGCTTATTGTATTACTTTTTATTTTTTTTACAAGAAAAATAAACAAATGATGCTGCGAAAGTACATTTTATTTTTTTTAGGCCTTTTGTTTTATTTTTTTGCAAGAAATACTTGTTATATTACCTTGTATTTTTTTTACAAGAAAACTAAAAACGTGTTGTATTATCTTTTTTATCTTTATCTTGAAAAGCTTTTATTTTATATGTTTGTTATTTTTTTATAACAGTATTTTCTGCCTTTGTTTATTTTTTTTACAAGAAAAATAAAAAAAATGTTGTATTTTTTTTTATCTTTATCTTGAAAAGCCTTTTATTTTATATTTTTTTTAGCTTTTTATAACAATATTTTCTGCCTTTGTTTATTTTTTTAATAACAAAATTTTTTTTGTTGTGCGCTAAGGGGTTTGAACTAAATTTTTTTTTTGTTGTGCGCTAAGGCTAAGCGGTTCAAACTCAAAAAAAATTTTGTTGTGCGCTAAGGGGTTCGAACCTTAGACGTCCACCGCAAAATCCGTGTTGTCAACCAACATGACGACGTCGCCTCATGTGATTTTATTTGATTCTATAATAATATATATTCAAACATCTTGCTTTAATGATTTTTTGTGGGAATTATCCCACATCGAAGGATAAGTGCCGCTTGATTCTCTATAAAGTCCTTTGTAATAGATACTCCAATGCGCGTGTAGAAAAGCGAGGGGGAAGACATGTGAGGTGAGTTACCACGTGGTGCTCCAGTGAGGCGGCCACATGTGGCCACGTGTTGCTCTCGTGTGGCAGACACGTGTAAACCCAAAAATTACATATTTGTTCGGTGAGACACGCAATTCACTATTGGGAATCGCCTGGTTCTCTTTGGACAAGTCGATTTTTTCGTGGAACCGGCTCAGTAGCAGACGATTCCCTAGTCGAACCGAGCGAGTCAGGCTCGACTCGACGAGTTTTCAAACACTGCCTTAAACTAATTAAAAAGATGTAAATAAAATAGTAGAGAAAGTAGGACAGATCGAATTCAGATCTGAGGCCAGATTTGCCCGGAAACGAGCAGCAGAGCCAGCATGATCCAGAGCATTAAAATACGATTTTTAAGACAAGTTAACAAATCAAAAATAAATAAAAGAAACAAATAAATCAAAAGAAGAAGAAAGAGAGAGGAAGAAATAATACCAAACTGGGCCGGATGGTCGGGATTCCCGAACCTTCGAGGGGTCGCCCGTATCAGAACCGGTCCCCTTTGCCTCTCTGATTCAGATGTTTGACCAACAAATCTCTGGTGTAGAATGTCTGATCTAGGGTTGTTGTGCCCTAAGTCTAGTTTTGATCTAGGGTTGTTGTGTCTTAGGTCTAGGTTTTCTCAAGTTGAAACTAGGGTTTCCAGAGGCTAGGGTTTTTCTCTCTTCTAGAGTTTTCAATCTAGCGATGTTTCAAAATTCGTAGGCTTTTTCTCGGGTCTGAAGGAGAATTTCCTTAGTTTTCTAAGGGTTTTGTAATCTTCAAAGGTTGAATATGAATTCTGAGATTTTTTTTAATTTTTGAGGATTTTTTCTAAATTTTTAAGAATTTTCTAAGGGTTTTTCCTATTTTTGGTATTTTCAGATAATTCTTTTAATTTTGGAAATTTTTAAGGCTTTTTAGTCTTTTTTTCTATCTTTTTGGGTTAGGGAGAGGGGGTATTTATAAGATTCAATTAGTGATTTTTCCTAAATTTTTTGGATTTTTTCAGATTTTTTTGGATTTATCTTGAAGTTTTAACCCTATCTAATTAAAAAAAACGTGTTTGCTGCATCATAAAATGCATTAACTACATCATAAATGCCGCGTCTGCGTCATTAGCCCGCGTCAGGGCCCATTACAGCCCCGCCCGTAGCCTAACAGTAGGGTCTCATAAGGACAAAATTGTTATTTATTATATCTTTTTATTTATAGGTCTGAGTCAGGCGATTCTTAAACCGTTGGAAAGCTTTTGAGCTCTACTTCAAGTTGGGATAGGATTTGAGTAGTTTTGGGATAATTAAATTCGGTCTACTAAGATAACAAGGTCCTAAGGGTTCAGAAAACCATAGAATTTACTAGATTTAAAATGGGGTGTCTACATTTACCCCTCTTTGGCACACCCTGTCCTTCGAAGGACATCTGAGTGGCAAAGAAGTAGACACTTTGGCGTTTCATGTCCTTTGAGTGGCAGGTGAACGTCAAAGATAAAATAGACATTTTAAATTTCTTCTTGAGGTCATGTGGTCCGGGGGCACACCAATTATTCATCTAAGTCATTGCGCTCACTGAGTTCACCCACTTAGGGCATTTTTCCTCTTTGGGTTTTCGACGTGAGATGTCGGTGAGTTACACAAGCTTAAAACTCGAGTTGGATTTTCTAGCCATGCCACTTAACTTCAGGGGTTTTGTAGTTTGAATTTTTAACCCTAGTATTTTATTTGATCTCTTTAGGGTTTCTTAAGGCTGTCTATAGGAAAAGGCTTTATATAGGAAGAGACTTGTCTGGCCGAATCCGAAGTGAGAAACGAGGCAGCAACGCGGCAATCATCATATATGGGTGTCCAAGCTCCTTCATTTTTTGAGACTTTTTTTAGAATTTTTGAAAGTAGGGGGAGATTTGAAATAGAACCCGGAGCAATGACAGGTTACGATTTTTAACAAAGAAATAAAAATTTTTGAAAAACACAAGACGTAAAGTGAAAATTTTGAAAATGAGAGATATTTCGAAAAACAAGGCTGGTTAGCAGTTTTAACTCCTACAACCATAGAGCCCTCTAAGCTGTTTAGCATCATGCAGCAATGGACCATACACCCGACCCTTTTACGTCAATATGGGGATAGACGGAATCCATCGAACAGGGTGGTTGTGCCCTGGATACACCCGACCTTTTTGCGTCATACGGGGCTAGACGGTACTGACCTCGGCTCTTTTACGGCGCACGAGTTTGACATTTTTCCATCGAATAGGGTAGTTGTGCCTTGGATACACCCGACCTTTCACGTCATACGGGGATAGATGATACCTACTTCAGCTCTTTTACGTTGCACAAGTTTGACGTTTTCCATTGAAACAGGGTGATTGTACCCTGGATACACCCGACCTTTCACGTCATACAGGGCTTGACGATAATTTTCTCTGCTCTTTACCGTTACACAAGGTTGACATTTTTTCATTGAACGAGATGGTTGTGCCCTAGATACACCCGACCTTCCACGTCATACCGGCTGGATGGTCCCTGTCTCGGCTCTTTTATGTCACACGAGTTTGCTTCCATTGAAACAGAGTGGTTGTGCGCTGAATACACCCGACCTTTCACGTCATACGGGGGTAGAAAATATCTACTTCGGCTCTTTTACGTCGCACAAGTTTGACGTCTTTCCTGTCTCAGCTCTTTTACGTCGCACAAGTTTGGCATCTTTCCGGTCTTGGCTCTTTAATGTCGCACAAGTTTGACGTTTTTTTTTTTTCTCCTGTCTCACTCTTTTATGTTGCACAAGTTTAACGTTTATCATGTCTCGACTCTTTAGCGTCGCACGAGTTTGACGCTTATCCTATCTCGGTTCTTTAACGTCGCACGAGTTTGACATTTATCATGTATCAACGCTTTAACGTCACACGAGTTTGACGCTTATCATGTCTCGACGTTTTACGACGCACGAGTTTGACGTTTTATCATGTTGCGGCTCTTTTACGTCGTACGAGTTTGACGTTTTATCCTGTCTCGGCTCTTTTACGGTGCACGAGTTTGATGTTTTTTGAATTGGACTTTGGGACATCGTACACACACACGAGGATGAGCTTGCCTCATTTTGCTTCAGGGGATCCAGTCAAGAGAAAAACACTCCCAAACTAGCCAATATCATCATTGGTGAAGTTCACCCATCTCCGATATGTGGTAGTTAGTAGTTATACTCATACAACCATAGATTGCCTGGCTAGTTTCAAGCCTTCATAACAGGCATAGGAAGCTAGCTTCGAGAACGAGGCTAGATCGACTAACAGTTTAACCTCTTGTAGTGATGGAGAAAGTCCTTTCTAAAAGGGTTTTGGAAATTGAGGGTCTTAGCAATCAGATTGAAAAATCGTTTTTAAAAGGGACGGGCCTTACAATTTTGCCACCTGTGGCCCCTTTGGTGGTCATTTTCTCTATTATATTTTACCCAAAGATGATGAAAGGATTTCCTTGTGGGATCGTGAGAACTCAAAAGTCTCGAAGTTGTCTTTTTACCTTTGGAGCTTTCATCTTTTGCTTCGCGAGTCCATGAAGAGTTCTCTGGATTCTTGATGAACTTCCATCTTGAAGAGGTCACGTTCTTCCAGGATTCGTTGAAGTCACTTCAATTTTCCATTCATATCACGCTCCCGCATCTTTCTGAGTTGGTTCTATTGGGAACCTGTAGGGTTTAAGAGGAGTCTTCGTCCTCAGGGTCTGCTTGTGCCGTATTATTGGGACTTGCAAGTACTTGTTTGTCCTAAAGTGTTTTTCAATCAGAAGTTCTTTTCTGGAGATTTTTTTTTTTTTTTACACCCATGATGCTCTTTCTGGTTTTCACCACGTCTTTTTTTTTTGTTTTTTTTTTTTTGTTGATGCCTTTTCAGGTTTTCGACACTCTTTTGACCCCGTTACGGGTAGTATTTTCTGAGATACATCGCATTGATGGGGTTGTTGAGCTCGCACCCCTCCTGATTCTTCATTTTGTAAGAATTGTCTACGTGCGCTCGGGTGACCACGAATGGTCCCTCCCAATTAGGTTTGAACTTGCCTAAAGGGTGTAGGTTTACAGGAGTGTGGAAGACATTATTTGAGTACCATGTCTCCTTCCCTAAACTATTGAGGAACAACTTTACTTTAGTATGCCTTCTTGATTCTTGATTCTACGCTGGTACGCAACAATATTTTGTGTTGCTCATAGTCGTCTTTCATCCAAATTAATGAGGGCAGAGATTCGTGCTTCGATCTTTTGTTCTTTAGCTAAATCTTTATGAATAAGCACTCAAAGAGACGTATCTCAACTTCAATTGGTAACGCTGCTTCCATATCATACACTAATGAGTACCGGGTCATGCTCAGTTGTCCGGTAGGCCCATAACGCGTCATTTAGCTTTTCGTGCCAATCTTTGCCACCTTCTATTATTCTGTCTATAATTCTGAGAAGTCCTTTGTTTGTAGCATCTGCTTGTCCATTCCTTTAGGGTAGTAAGGTGTGAAGAATTTCTACGTTATCCCAAACTTTTTGCACACCTTAGAGACATTTTTATTTTTGAGATTGGATCCATTGTCAATAATGATTTACTCGGGAACACCAAACCTGAATACAATATTGTTATTTATGAAACAAACAACATGTTATCCCTCAATTTTGACAAATGATCCGACCTCTACCTATTTGGTGAAGTACTCTGTAGCCGTTAATCTAAAACAGTGGTTGTTTGAGGCTTTTGGAGAGATTATTCCGATGATATCAAGACCCCACATGGAAACGGCCTATACAGGCGATGTTGAGTTGAATGGTACAGACGGTGCATGGATGAGATCTCCATAAAGCTGAAATTTAGGACACCTCTTTACAAACTTCCAACAATCTTCAACTATAGTGGTCCAGTAATAGCCTTAATGCTTGATTTTTTGAGCTACGGCGGCTGCGCCAGAATGACCTCCTTCATTGTATAACTCTATCAATACTTGGTCGATTTATGGCTAATCAATATACCGTAGAATGATGCCATCGAACGACTTTTTTAACAAGAGATCACCTCTTACTAAAAATCCCATAGAAAACCTTCGAATGATTTCTTTATCCTTTTTGGTGGCTCTTTCAGGGTATAACTCATCTTTCAATAATGACAAAACATCGTGAAACTATGGTTTTGTCTTAACTAACGCATTTGAAGCCATGGGATCCAAATTTTGGACCTGGATACTATTTATGTCCGGGTCCGACTGGCGAGACCCAAACCCGTACCCGTAGTTATAAGGTATATGATGACCATCATGTGTCTCTAGGTGCACGCTAGGTGTTCATATTGTCACAATATTAACAATATTTACAGTATTATTGGAAAAAAAAAAAAAGAAGCTCATAGGGTATATGATAGTTAAAAAAAAGGGGAAAAAAAAGAAGAAAAAAGCTCACTTATAGGGTGGGAATGGATACCACCGGATCTAAGACCCAATGGGTAGTCCTGGGATTCAAATTTTGGACCCAAATGCTATTCGAGTCTGGGTCCAGCCGTACCCAACGCCACCCCTAGGACCAAGGGGGGATATGTATAGTATGTTCCCAGGGAAGCATAGTACACATGGTATATTAGTTAACATTTGTGGAAACTCCCTCCCCTCTCATTCCAACCTTCTTCCCACTCTGAGGTCTTATTATATTCCCAGAACATGCCCGTTATCACTCCTGAAGGGCTACAAATTCCATGGATGACTTGCCAAATGTTGCTCGTTCACACATTAGTGTAAGAGTAACTTCTCTTGCAAATAGTCAATTGAAGACTAAACCAAGATCAGCAAAGGCTGACAAGAATTTGTCTTTAATAAAGATTACTACAGCATCTTTCCAAAAGCATAAGGGAAAAGTTTATATAAGGTTGGAACCTTAAAATGTAGAATCAGATTCACCTCAAAAATATATCGGAAATATTGTTTTGCTGTTGACAAAACACGCTAGTCGATCATCTCGACATCGAAATGTATGAATATAAAAAAAAAGTTTTTGAGTCCCGAAAGTAGTGCATCTTGCAACAACTAGCTAGACCATCCCTTTGCAAGATTTTCATATATTTATAAATCTACTTGATTTTAACCATTTTTAAAATTTAAAATTTTCTAATTAGGTATGAAAATAGATTTTAAGATAATACTAAGAATGTTTTACAACAAAACTACATGTTATGATAAAATTTTAAGGTGCGCCTTAATTGGATTGTTTAAGGTTGCAACCTTATAGAAACCACACCCAAAGAATAATAAGACAAATAGGAAAGAGACAAGAATAGGAAAACAACAGGAAAAACTGAAGGAAATAAAATAATAAGAGACTGGAAGGCAAGTTGAACCCTTTGTGGTCTTGAGTTTCGGATTGAATTTCTAAGCTTCCAATGCCAAGTTTTGCTTGAAAGGAATAAAACCACTCATGGTTCTTTGATACAGATATGATGATAATGACCTGATCACAAATCTCATGGATACTTCTAATACAAAATATCTAAAAGTACATTTATTTGGAACAACAAAGCTAAAGCAATCACAAGAGATTTATTTCTCCATAACTGTTTGAATAACAGATTAATTTGGCAAGAGGCTCAAAACCTAGTCAGAGGCTATCATGATGTAGATCCATATCATACTCACTCTACTAATCAGTCGGTTCTATACCATGTACCTCCATGATCAATATATGTGTATGAGTTGCTTTTCTGCATCCTTGTTCTTTGCGTAATACTGAACTTCTGCCTGCAAAATCAACCAAAATGTCTAACTATCAAAGTAAAAAGGGATTGTACACTATAAGACCATTCCCTATTGGTATAAGGAGGTCACAATCATTCGTAGCTATGGGATGTAACTTCCGACAGCTTAAAGTATAATGTGATCAACAGAAATTAGGAAGTTTTGTCTAAATTTTACATTGTTTATTAGAAACTATTACATCATATGCAATCAACAGAAATTGAAAACATGCACAGCATCAGCTGAAAAGAATCAATCGAATGTTTAATGTTTACACATGCATACACAAAAAGAAGCCTCCTTCCTTGATTGCAAAATAATACTGACTTGATTTTATTGTACTGCTAATGTCAGTGATCATGTGAAAACATTGTAAGAAACAAAATACTAGCAACATTGAAAACATTGTAAGAAACAAAAGTGTAGCATATGGTACTATAAAGTACCATTCCTTACGTGAGCAACCTCCTTGGGAATGAAATCGGAAAGCCACCTGACATGTGCCAACAGTATTCCCTACCTGATGCCACCAAAGAGAACTACGGCACTTCACCTAGTCCTTTGAGATTTTCTTCAATAATTGGTTGTTTAGTCCATTGCTTTTTGATCTCCCTCTCATTGGGTGGTACATAATATTGGACAAAGAATAAATAATAGATAACTTAATGATACCAAGCATATGTAAGTGGAGACAATAAACATCTGCTAATTCATTGTCCCATGGCAAGCAACATATGGGAATAGTTTTTGAAGTTCGAGGATTCAGTGGGTCACTCCTGATTCAGTGGAGGAATATAGTAAAGCAATGGATCTTCCAATTGTTGCCCAAGCACAGACTCTTTTGATGAAGAACACGCAGTCTTCCTATTGCTAAAGGTATGATCATTCCATGGGCTAGGGTGGGAAAAGAATTCTTGGGATACTCAGTGGTGAATTTTAGAAGTCCAGTCAATTGTCAGAAGTAAATCAAGAACTGGAAGGTGTGCAATGACATGGGTTCCACCAACAGGAGCATTGAAGGTGATCTTTGATGGCAGATCTTTAGGTAACCTGGATCCAACAAGTAGGGGTAGCTACTGGGTTGGGGCGATCGCAACCCAACAGGTCAACTTGACACAGGTCTGGGTTTGGACCCAAATAATTGACCCGGTGGGTCGGTCTGGGTCCAAATGACCTGGACTCAACCAAGGTTGGGTTTGGCTCTGGGTCCATCCTGGATATTGTCAGGTTGGGTAGGGCCCAGGCCAGGTCGGGTTGGTCCAATGACATGGACCCAACATGGATCTAGCTTGGGACTAGGTCAGGTCGATGGGGACCCAACCTGACCCATTAACACCCCTACCAGCAAGCGCGTGGGGAATATAAGCGACCATCAGAGAAATCTTCCTGACAGGCCGCAACAGAGAAGCTAATGAATTGCTAATGAAATTACTCATCAGTTGAGGGGTTCAAAACACCTCTCTTGATGTCCAAGTTTTTGTAGTTCTAGCTTGGGACTAGGTCAGGTCGATGGGGACCCAACCTGACCCATTAACACCCCTACCAGCAAGCGCGTGGGGAATATAAGCGACCATCTGAGAAATCTTCCTGACAGGCCGCAACAGAGAAGCTAATGAATTGCTAATGAAATTACTCATCAGTTGAGGGGTTCAAAACACCTCTCTTGATGTCCAAGTTTTTGTAGTTATTAGAAGCCCATAAACGGGGTCCCAATTCTCTGAACATATACTCCACATGCTTAATTTTAACAATGAGGTTATATTAACCATCCCAAAAAATAAAAATAAAAATAAAACCTTAAACTGGATAGAACTAAACCACAACGAGGTAAGTTGGAGGCAAGAGACTTCCAAATACAAAAAAAACAATCTTCACTTAACATAAACCAATGAAAATGAAACAGGCATTTATCCTAAGAGAATAAATCTACAAGGAGGTTGAAACAAACGTTTTTCCGAGTTCATCCATCAATAGAAGAAAAAAAAGTTCAGAAATAAAAGAGTAGTTGGTAAAGACATTAGTTTGTGTACCTTGCGAACCCCGATAACAGCAGTCGTGACTTTTTGTCCAATGAAATCTCTTATGATTTCATCTCCTTCCAGAGCAATTATTGATTCATCAAGTAAGGTCGGAAGCCTTTTAAGGTCTCCTTCGAGACTACATGGATCTGTGTCTGTTCCCATAATAGAAAACACAATCACCAATCCATTTGAACTACATTAAATAATTAGAAATCTTCTTCTCTTTGACAACCAACATAAATATTCAATTACCCAATGGGTCATCTAGAGGGGAAATTTGACGAGCAATAGGTAAACATTTTAAGGGAAAACAAGATAACAAAATCAAATTGCTTAATAAATTAAATAAAATAAATTCCCGTAGACGCACAATCAGAGAAATCTAAAAAATCAGTGTAAATTGCAGGCTATTTGTGTTCTCAATAATGCAACATGTAACCATGACAACGACTTTTATGCAATCGCACCATCCCTCTCTTCCCTGTGATCAGTTCACCATGAGAATGGCTTCTATGCACTCCCTCCCTCTCTCCTCATGGGTTCACTCCACTTTGATATATTCTAAATGCAGTGAACAAGTCCCCTATGCCTCCCTCCCTCTCTGGATACTCCATAAACAATTAACAAGCCTGTTTAATGTCGATTTGACTCCACATGCATAGATTTCATTTTATTTGTGATTATACACCATTGGCAGATGCACCGCATCACAAGGGATAGTATGGATTCGTTGGATTAGTGAAACACCTTGTTGACCCTCATGTACAGGATTTGTTTGACTAGTGGGACACATTGTTCATCCTCATGGACAGCCAACGTACTTTACGAGATATCAATTCACAAGTATGAAAACCACTAATTGAAAAAGTAGTGGAATATTGGACAAAACAACTGAGATTCATTTGCAAAAACAATTTCAGACTGGTCATCAACTTCAAGCAAAAAATTGACATTAGGATTTTAATGCAACTTACTAAAAAATTAGCTCTCAATAAGCATCAGGGATGTCGCAAGAATCCAAAGAAAACACAAAAGAGATGGTTTTTGCTTTTTTGGGAGCACAATGTACTGATTCTTAAAACCTTCAATGTACATATAAATGTATAATGAAGATGAAATGGAAGAAATGAATATAATACCTTGAGAAAGAGGTGGAAACTAATCTCAAGTTATTCAATTTTTTATGTAGAGGTGGAAACTAATCTCAAGTTATTCAATTTTTTATGTAAAATACAAGAGAGCAAACAAGAAGGTTGCATTTTTTTATCTTTTTGATTCTCACTAGATATGTCAAATTCTTCCAGCAAAGGCTATAGGAACAAACTTTACACACTGCAATATCTTTTTTCTTCGAGCATAACAATATGCAGACGTACCAATGGGCTCTGGAAGTGTGAGTCTTCTCCGGAGGCCATCTATGCCAGCTGCCATAATTGCAGCCAGACCTAAGTACGGGTTAGCACATCCATCGAATACTTTAACTTCAAAATTGCTAACCACCTCATTAGCTATGCCAGGAGGGCATGCTGTCCTTAGTGGAGCTTCTCTGTTTTCTTTTCCCCAGCAATGATATGCTCCACTCCACATGCTTGGTTGAATTCTATCATAACTGCAAACAAATGTATGGTTCATCAAGAAGCAAGATATAGAACAGAGTTCAAAAATTAATCGCAATGAGGCAAATATGTGTAAGAATCACATGGTATGTTGGATCCATATCCAAACAAGTGCGTTGTGGGTGAGAAGCAAGGCATCTACTCATATCAAATGTACTAAACAAAGTCAAGGAAAAGTTTTATGACATTTCAAGGTGAGAAAGAAAGTTCCATTGCCCACAAATTTATGGGCATTAGCACCTTCAATAATTCTAAAATCTCAAGATTCTGAAGCAATCAAGACTGAAATAAATAGTACAACTTGCATCGTGAAAGGAAGGATGTCAATTACTGCACATTATCAAATATTTTCTACAAACTACAGAAATAAACAGAAACACACCTATTAGGCAATGGAGCTGTAAATGCCATAATAGCAGGCAGATGATGGAAGACTCCAGCCATGAAAGATTCTCCAATGTTTGACATTCCATACTTTGTCGACGTACCATCGACAGCCATGAATTTATTCTTTCCATTCTCCCACAAACTTAGATGCACATGAGTTCCTGAACCCAGATCATCAGGAGATAATCTGGAGGATATGGCAAGAAGGATATTATTTGCTTCACAAAATCAAAACACAGAGCCAGATATTTATCAAAATGATAAGATACACAAGACATGAGTGGGTCACGCACTCTCCATGAAAGCTGCTGTTTATTTTCTTTTTCCATGAGATTTGGATATAGAGGCCCTTGTTGGAGAATGAAAAAGTAATGGAACAAATTGTCTTAAAAAACACATCAAATTCTGAAGTATACAGAGAGTAAACAAATAGTAGTACTGAAATCTCTCAGCTCAAGATACATTTCCACGACAATAAATCTGGTCATAAGCTCTTCGAGTCTGTAGTAACATTTCAAGGATAATAAATGAAATGACTATCAATTTATCAATTATATGAGGTTAAACTCTCCAGAGATTAGTACATTTCAAAAAAAGCAACGGATTTCTTTCGATAAAGTGCTAAACTGCTAAACTTGCAGTAGATTTAGGAAATAGTGGTCTGTTTTTTTTTTTTCTCAAGTGATTCAGGGGGCATTTTCCCAGGCTCACCATGACAATAAAATGATAAATGTAAATTTTCTAGATGTTTAAAGTTAAAGAAAAATAAGTCAGCATTTTGCAAGTTATCAGAGATCTTAATTAGATGATTGAAACTCTAAAAACTTCCAAACCATCTATTGAGACCCTGTAAATACCATGTATGCAGCTCTCCCATGGATGGATCAATACCATCAGGCAGATTTATTTCTAAGACCAATGACCCTCTGCCACGCCTGCAACTCTCCCAATAGGAGATAAAAATCATCAAAGGCAGATTTATTTCTAAGACCAATGGAATTGAAAACTTCCCAAAAAATTGCCACAGGGTTTGAATTTTACTGTAGCTGCATCATCTGCCCACCCTAACGATTATACATACGGTTTGGGACTTCGGTAGAGATTCAAACCATAGTTGTTGAAAACGCCTACGAACCCAAATCATTTTAGGAACCGGAATAGTGGAATTGTGGCCGGCTAGAAGATTCATGTCTTAGGAATCGTTGTCCGTACAATAGGAATCGTTGGGAACGAGATTCCTAGTTTTTGAGAATTGTGTTTCAACCGAAATAGATCTAAGTTTCATCCACATATGGAATCGAGATTCCCATCCCCTTGGAATCGACACTCCAAGAGTCAAGATTCATTAATATGCATAATCGAGTTTCTGACATCTATGGAATCGAGTTTCTGACATATGTAGAATAGAGATTTGTTGTTGTTTCGAGCATACGTGGAACAGAATATATGGATCAGAGATCCATGCTAGTTTGATATCGAGATATACAATAATATGGACCATGGAATGCATTTGACGACCCCTACTAGGAATCGAGATTTCATTTTTATGGAGAAAGAGGCCACAAGGATATCTTGAGCCTTATCAACTTTAGAACCTATATTGGATGTCTCTTATTAGCAGGTTTCCCAAATTTTAAAGTGATTGTGTTGACTATTGAACTTACGGTCATTAATATACAAAAAGAAAAGTATTTCAAAATTATGATTTTGACTTCATTATTATAAAAACAAAATAGAATTATGTCTATGCCATCCCTTTACTTTTAATTGTATGTCTTGTATTTACCAATTATATTTTAAATTTAAAGCAAACGCTTCCCAGTGTGGCACAAGTAAAATAATGAAACCTTGCAACCACTAGAAGCATTCAAAGGAAGATTTCTACTCCAATTTCCTTTAGGAAGTGCATAACCATCATAGACATTGGATATTATGTACTTTGAATTGGTGTATCAATTAACAAGGAATCAGTTGACGTGGAATCAAGATTTAATCCTCGCGGGGAATCCATATTCGATATATTTGGGAACATCTGCCCACAATCAATGGGTTCAAATTTCTAAAGATGTGTTGGATCGAGATTCTGAAAGAAATCGAGTTTCCTTGGTTTCGATAAATGGTTTCTAAAGATATGTTGAATCGAGATTCCAAAATTAAGGAATTGAGTTTCCTTGGTTCCGAAAAATGGTTTCTAAGGATGTGTTGAATTGAGATTCCGAAATTAAGGAATTGAGTTTCCTTGGGTCCAAAAAACAGTTTCCGTGGAGATTCCTTAACGGAAACACGGAATCGGGTTTCAGAACTGGAAATGCGAGGTCGTTGGAGAGATTCCGGTAACTATGATTCAAACTTAAGGACTTTTATTTCCCTCTATTTAGTTATTTATTCATTTTTATTATCATCATATTTCTTCATGTGGTTTACAGAATAATCAGGAGTATGCATTTTGTTCAAGTCATCTCTAAAGCTACACGTTGTGTACTATGGGCACTTATCATATGACTTGATGGATGGTGTATCTCATCGCTATTGAGTGCTCCAATCTCAGGCCTAATTTCTAGGCTGTTCACAAAATAACCGAGAGATGCCTAGTCATCTTACTGGAAAATCATGTCTGCAGGTTTTTTTTTTGGCTGCCTGAAATTAAGTGTTGAGAAGAATAAATATGTTTTCATCATCATTTTACTCAAGAGCTCTGCAAGAGCCAAGAGCTGCTGTAATGCAATCTATATGTCGATTACCTCAAACATCAAAATTGTTCCAATTTCACCAATACAATAAAATATTTAGTTACTTACACTATAGTAGTTAAGAAGTTAAGATATGCCAGTTTTCTTTAAGCAGGCAAGACCAACCTGGTAAAATGACTGGCTATACCAAGGCAATCAACTCATTGAACCTTGAATATATCCAAGCATGACATTTGAGCTGAGCAGAAAAGTCATATCAGGAAACTATTTACGCATGGTGCGAGAAACACTAAAATCTGCTAACTAATAAATCTTTAGTTTAAGAAAGAGTAAAATCTGTGCAATTTTGACCTTGTATAGCTAGAGTCAGGGTTTAGATTTGA
Organism: Amborella trichopoda; assembly: GCF_000471905.2. Next base: position 938,103 of record NW_006498246.1, read on the forward strand.
TGCCATGTCTATACAACTCAGATATGGGAAATCGTACTTAATTAGTCAATATTGAGAGGTTAAACCCCATGTACACAACTCCACAATGCTGATACAAACTCAATTCATGATGGACCTTAGTGTTGCACATGTCATAAGAAAGGACGTAAAATGTCAAAATAAATAAAACAGTTAACAAGCAAATTCTAACTAATTATCCAAATGACAATATTAGGAGTCAAGAAGGCATTAAGATCATCCAAAGATTCATGGAATACTCCCACCTACATTGGTAGCAAGTCCCTTGTGTTTTAGTAACATAAAATTTGGATCGTGAGACTAACAAAATAATTCTAAAAACAAGGTTGCTGCATCCAAACTTAAAATTTAGCAATTATAGAACATGACAAACTGTGGATGTACTTAGGTAAGAAGGTTGCCAATAGTCCATATTTTCTCGCGATTGCCTTTATAGCCTCTCGAGCATAAATCAACTTGTCAGCAGCGCAGGTACAAATTTTATGCCCCAATGCTATTTCGAATTGGCCTCTACCACCTTCTGCATGCACCTAAACACAGGAGTGATGGTCAGAAAATCATAAAAGAGTAACCAAAGTAAATTTAATTCATGATTATCATAATACACCTCAATTATACATCCCGGATTTCAAAGCAACTCCTACATTTATTCTTCTTCTTTCTTATTCCCTCTTTTGGGGGAAGAAAATACATTCAATCAATAATTAAGTAAGCAATACAGAAAAATACAACACATGGACTAAGAGTAATTTGAATTGAATAGACATGAGACCTTTAGTAATAGCTTTCCAATATCACTAACAAGGACAGATCATGCAAATTATCTCAGGGTCAGAGGTCGCACTTTGACAAGTGTGGAGGAAGTCTAACGTGTTGGCAGATTCTTAGCCAATGAGGGGGGTAAAAAGGAACAGGCCCTCACCCTGAGCCTCCTTTGGAGATACATGCCAGAGAGAAGTTTTCAATCTCCTACTTGTCTTGAAATTATGGGGAGGGACTTCCTCATTTTCACTTATTCCCACAAAAATGAACAACAATACACATGAATATATTTTTTTTTCAAATTCATCCAAATTTGAATGTACATGATCCTTTTAAAATTTCAGTTCAATGAAAGAAGTACATTTAAATGAACATTCAACATCTCTCTCTCTCTCT
>NW_006498246.1:941688-988730 GCF_000471905.2 Amborella trichopoda
ACTATCTATATACACTATTAGTAGGACGAAACAAGTAGAGTAGTTGTTATACACAAACGAATAATATATATATATATATATATATATATATATATATATATATCTACAAATTATAGTAAATAATTTAATTATGGGGTGCGGTGCGGTTTCTATAAGGTTGTAACCTTAAACAATCCAATTAAGGAGCACCTCTAAATTTTATCATAACATGTAATTCTGTTGTAAAAAATTCTTAGGATTATCTTAAAATCTATTTTCATATCTAATTAGAAAAATTTAAATTCCAAAAATAGTTAAAATCAAGGAAATCCATAAACATATGAAAATCTTGAAAATGGACGGTCAAGATAATGTGTTGCAAGATGCACCATTTTTTATATTCATAAATAGAGGGTTTTTCAACATTAAAACAACCTTTCCGATAGATTTTTGAGGTGCATATGTAATTCTACATTTAAGGTTGCAACCTTATATAAACTCTTCCCTTTAATTATTAACCTATATTATAATATATTTAATATATAATAATTAATATATTAATTATATACACTAATTATATATCTTATAATATTATTATAACATACAATATATTATATTATAATATTATATTACAATATTATATATTATAATATTATATATGTTATTATTAGTATAATATAGAGCATAATATTATAATATTGTGTAATATTATATCATAATATTGTACTATAATATCACAAAATTGTGCTTCGCCATGGTTAGTCCAAGCTGGTCATGCCGGTCCCAATCCCCGATAAAGGAGAAGGGTTGTTACGTAGGGCAGCCAATGTAAACTTTGATACATCTTTTCATGAATCCTAAGTCTATGATGATTACAGAACAATAATATTAATATGATCCAAACAATGGACAAGTATCTTCCAGGTCTTTTATCAAATGCTATCTAAAGAACAGACACCTGTATTCCAGGAGACACCAATTCTAGGAGAGATCAATTCCAAGAGAGGCATTTTCCCAGGACACCCATCTCCAGGGAATCAAACAGGGCCCAAGAGAAGATTGAAGTTAAAAATAAATAATTAGAGTAACAAACAAGTGTCAATACCATGGAATCCTGCATTTAGTTGTGGTATCTGGCATAATCCGTATCTCACCCACGCCAGTCAAATTAGTACCTTTAGCCGGCCCATCAGAGAATGATGTCATACCCATTGAAGCAAATGTTAGACCCACACCATGATCTTTTGTAACTTGATAAAAGCGTTTCCCTGGAACAACCTAAATCAATGTAATGGCCCACTTCATAAATATAGCATATTCTTGTGCCATTGCAAACATAAACACACAAAGAACTTGATAGTCACAAAACAAACAAAACCAATAATAATAAAAAGAAACTATATTAAACTAATTCAACTAAAACTACATAAAGAATGGATTAGACACCTTTATATTGCAAGTGAACAAACCATAATAACATGAATATCACCATTCCAAGTAGAAAGAATTCATAAATGTGTTCATTTCTTATTTATAGAATATCTTGACTAGACTTTGAAAGACATATGTCAATTCTTATCAGCAAATGGTATCATGAAATGCTCTAGTCAAAGTCCAAGGCATCTTAAGGTCTATCTTGGGGTATGTGGCCTTTAAAGCAGTGAAACCATGTAACAATAATAAATATAGTGAATTGTACACTTCAGTGTTAGTGTATATTGGTTGACTGACCTAGGGTTGGTGATGGAGGGAAAAGTTACACCTATTTTCAATTTCTATCCAATTTTAAAAAATGTATATTTTGATTTTAGTTTTAGGGTTTAGTTCTAGGGTTTTCTAGTTTCTAGGAATTCTATTTAAATATTTTAATTGAAGTTAGGGATTTTAGTTTCAAGTTGTACGTAAGTTACGACCTTTTGGTCAAAAGTTAGTTGTATGGAAAAAATCTGTCAAAAACAATAATTTTTCAATATAAATAAGGGCATGGATGGGCTGGAGAGTCATTCATGTATTCCTCTAAGAAAATAAAGACTTTGTCTTGAAAAAGAAGCCCAAGGCTTGAGGCCTAGGTAGGAGAAAACCCTAGGGTTTCTCCAAAAGTGAATGTGTCAAGGTGCTTTTTTGTAGAATATCTATGTTTCTTCAAGTTCTCCTACATCAATTGGTATCAGAGCCCACGATACACACAAAAATTACTGTAGCAATACGGAAGTTACTATATCACTACTTTTTTTCCCACCTAACCTAGGGTTTTCTCCCACCTAAGCCTCAAGCCTTAGGATTCTTTAACAAGACAAAGTCTTTCTTTTCTTAAAGAAGAATACATGAATGACTCTTCAGCCTATCCATGCCCTTATTTATATTGAAAAATTATTGTTTTGGACAATATTTGTCCATGCAACTAACTTTTGACCAAAAGCTCTTAACTTAAGTATAACTTGAAACTAAACTCCCTAACTTCAATTAAAATATCTAAAACGTCCCTAGAATTCCAGGGTTTTTTAGTTTCTAGGAATTCTAGGGACCTTTTAGATATTTTAATTGAAGTTAGGAAATTTAGTTTCAAGTTATACTTCAGTTATGACCGTTTTGATCAAAAGTTAGTTGTATGGACAAATATTGTTCAAAACAATAACTTTTCAATATAAATAAGGACATGGATGGACTGGAGAGTCATTCATGTATTCCTCTTCAAGAAAAGAAAGACTATCTTGTAAAAGAAGCCTAAATCTTAAGGCCTAGGTGGGAGAAAACCCGAGGGTTTCTCCAAAGTGCTTGTGTCAAGGTGCTTTCATGCTGAATTTCTATATTTCTTCAAGTTCTCCTACATCAATTGGTATCAGATCATGTGATCCACACAAAAATTAATGTAGCAGTATGGAAGTTACTATAGCAACACTTTTTTTGGTGCCCTAGGTCAACAACAAAGAGGGGAAGTTATAGTGGGGTCTAGGGTTTGTTGATTAAGGCCAAAATTTGTCCCAAACAACCTAGATCTTGCTGATTTCAGCAAATTTTGTTGATTATTTGCCTAGGGTTTGTGATTTCAGTGAACCATGGCAGCGAGAAGGGGCTGTAGAAGGGGGATTTTTGTAGATACGCTCCATGATCCCATAGATAACAAAATTGAGAAACTTAAAAGGCAAGTTCAGCAGTTGGTGCAGCAATTTGCAAGCCTCAATAATGGGCAAGACAGTGATCTTTCAGCCCAAGAGGATCTTAAGTTCAAACCTTTTCACTTTTGTCCTCCGCGTGGGGAGTCGAGAGATAAGGATAGTCATAGAAGACCTAGAAGTGGGGAACATCACTCTAGGGTATTCGATATGAAGGATGAAATTTTTTATTTTGACACAGATTGCAAAGAAAGTCAACAATATGTAGATTGGGATTCACCACCAATCTTCGATATTGAGGTGCCAATCATGAGCCCCTGTGCATGATTGTGGGTCATAGGCTTCGTTGGGTTTGCATGAGAAGATAACTGTGGATCACAGTTTCTACATGGATGGAGTGCCTTGACAATCACTATGCTAGCATGGAATGGGCATTTTCATATTTTTCTTTGTAAATTAAGGGAGGAAAAAGAGGGGGGGAAGCGACACAGGAGGGGGGATGGTTCTTATGCAATCTAAATAAAGAAGCGATTTTGATCATGATGGGCTAGACTCCAAAACATACAATGCAGCTGACCCTACTTTTTTTATGATGATTGAAGACTCTTTAAGTCTTCAAGTATATATTTCTTTCTTTTTTCTTTTCCTCCTCTTATGTGCATATATGGACTATGACGTATAGACTCAAAAGTGTATTGGGACCATGTGGTATTTCTTTTCTTTTCCTAATGATGAGTTGATGACTGAATTTGACAATCTTGAATGTAGGATTATATTTTCACATATTACTTAATGTGTTATTAACTTATTGTCCAAAATTCAAATACTTTGGACCTCACCTCAATATGCATTTTTTTACTGTGTATGGACTATGAACTAATGGTATAAATTTTTAAGTGTTTAAACAAAATCTGGACCTAAAACAATTAGATCATACCATAGTTGCAGGAACCTTGTGAGCAAGGCCACGGTCCTACCTTTGAAACTCGATCCCGCGGTTCCTCTAAGGGATCTTATAGGGAGCTGGGTTTAGAGAAATAGGGATCTCACTTCCTATAGAATGGATCTCGATCTACATGCTTGTAGGATCTCTCCAACGAGAGGAGCTATATTATTAATTGAACGACAGGTCCTCTCCTTGGTATTTTAGATTTATTTTTTTAGAATCTATTAAACTATGGTGCATATCACTTCGTGGTATACTAGAACTATGGAACTATGGTATTAAAAAACTACAGTTTCATGTTATAACAAGCTCATTTATGGTGTTATTAAACTATGTCATTGTAATAAATTGAAGCATGATAGCTATGGCACTGGTAAGAAACTAACGTATATGATAATGGATTGAGCAGGCATTTGTTGGATCCTAACTTTATCATATACTATCAATTTATCTCGTTTTATGCATAGTGGAGCTTAGATCCGTCTATGTCAATAGCCTTGATCCCAGCGACATGGGATCTCGCTCCTAGGTATGCTAGCTCTTTCAGTTGTTGAATGTATGGGCACCGATACCAGCCCCAGGGAGCTTCCACCCTATCGCGGTTCGGCGTTCCCCGAACCGATCAAGCTCCTGCCTCCAACAACTAAGGATTAGACATATCCAACCCTTATTATCCCACCTGGGCTCGCATAGGCGCTAGGCGGCCTAAACCCAAGGAGAATGATGGAGACCTACGCTAAACAAGTAACCACGAGCTTCATTTGGAGCGACAGATTCCTCCTTAAAAACGTCCTCAGCAAGAGCCACAAATTTTCTATTCTAGCACTGATAAGAGACGTGCCTAATCCCTGAACACTTAAAGCATTTTATGATGCTGCCGTTTGGGCAATTTGGGCGACTAGAACTAGCCCCAACATCCCACTTTCCTGCTACTTGGACAGACCAGCAGGCTGTGAGGACTGTCCACCCACAAAATTTCCACCTTTTCCCTTAAATTCGCTTCCACGACCACTTGAGCTACCCTGGCTTGCAGGTCACCTTGATGATGGACGCCTCAGCTGAGCTCAATGTTCAATAAGGCAGAGGCAGCCGTTTAGGCAGTGAGGGGGCTGGATCGCCGAGGCGAGCGCCCAGACCCAAAAAACCGGTGATTGTTTTTTTTTTTTAATTCGGATCCCCCACACCTGCCCCCAGTTTATGATATATAAACTATTTGTTTTATTATTTAATAAGTTAGTTTTGTATGTAATATATTGTTAAGTTGCCGGAAGCACAGGTCAAACCTTCTTGAAGTGGACTCAATTTCAATTTCAGGCCAGACCAAAATGTTTGGGTTCCCAAATCTCCTCTTTTACAACCCCTATAAGCCTCAAAAAGATTAGGGTTGAATATCCTTTAATATCGTGACCATTTGAGGATTTCAAAAGAAAATTAGATCTCTCAAAATATCTTCAAATCTAGGTTTTTTTAAGTTATTTCTCTCTCCAAAGTTCACTAAATTTGTTTAAATTTGTTTTGAGGGGAAAAAATGGCCCTCCTTATCCCCCCATTTAAGGGGGTAAAATGTCCTGTTTGCCCCACCTAGGCGGCCGCTTAGTTCTGGTGCCTAATTAGTCCCACCTTAAGAAGGCCTAGGCGTTCTTTTAAAATAGCCGCCTAGGCAGTCGAGCGGCCGACATTTTGAACATTGGCTGAGCTTCAACCTTAACTGCAAGATAGTAGGCCTCATCTAAGGTTCAACACCGCTGTAAACTACCACATCTTGTATAGACGATCTTAGCGCACCAATATAGCAACTAGGGACTGTTCTACCCTTTGAACCACATTACTGCAAGCCATCAACTCATAAAATTCATCGGTATACTCCTCTACACTCTTTTCTCCTTGATGAAGATTATTCATCTTGTGATAGAAGGATTGCTACTTACCCAAAAAAACGATAGAAGGATTGCAAATAATTTTCAAGCAGGTGTTTTTCTTTTAATTTCTTTTTCATCTTCACCCATGTATTAATTTTGGGCTTTTCCATCTTCTCTATTCTAGCCCTAAGTAGTTCCCACCATGCCAAAGCACCCTTTTTAATTTTATGGAAATAATTTCTGCCTTTTTATTTTTAGGTACCTACTTATAATAAAAAACCCGTTCTACTGTATTTAACCAATCTATAAACTCATCTGGTTGAGGCTTTCCGTCAAAATCACGTATATCTACCTTCAAATCGACATCCTTAGAATGACGCACTCCATGTCTAGGTCTCCGATCGCTATCCTCGTCATTCGATTCCACATGCGGAGACCGATGGTGAAAAGGGTTGTATTCGAGATCCTCTTGGGCTGAAAGATCACCGTCTTGCCCATTATTGAGGGTTGAGAATTGTTGTATTAGCTATTGAACCTATCTTTCAAGTTCCTCAATTCTCTCATCTCTGAGATCACAGAGCGATCCATGAAAATCCACCATCTACAGCCCCTTCTTGTTGCCATGGGTTCACTGAAATCACAAATCCTAGGCAAATAATCAACAAAAATTGTTAAAATCAACAAGATCTAGGTTGTTTTGGCAAAACTTTGGCAAAATCAGCAAACCCTAGACCCCACTATAATTTCCCCTCTTGGTTGTTGGCCTAGGGCACCAAAAAGTAGTAGTGCTACAATAAATCCGTACGTGCTACAATAACTTCCATACTTGCTACAATAACTTCCGTATAGATCGCGAGCTCTGATACCACTTGATGTAGGAGAACTTGAAGAACATAGAAAAAGCAATAAGCACCTTGACACAAGCAATTTTGGAAAAACTCTAAGGCTTTCTCCCACTTACGGCTCAAGCCTTAGGCATCTTTTACAAGACAAAGTCTTTCTTTTCTTAAAGAAGAATACATGAATGACTCTCCAACCCATCCATGCCCTTATTTATATTGAAAAATTCTTGTTTTGGCAACATTTGTCCATATAATTAACTTTGACCAAAAGGTCTTAACATAAGTATCTCGCTAACTTTAATTAAAATATTTAAAAAGTCCATAACTGATCCAAAATGAAATAAATAAATAACAAATCTGAACTATCCTCAAAAAACAAAAACAGAAAACCCAAACTATTTCTTGCTCTTCTTGGAGCCCTTCGATGGTTTTCATCCTCCAAATATGAGCGAAAATTAGGAGGAATCTGTCACTTCAAAAGAAGATACTCATGGCTACTTGTTGTGCTTAGATCTCCATCACAAAAGGAATGTAAAGACTATTTTTCACCATATAGATTTATGCACATGAATGATGACATAATGTGATAAAAGATTGACATATCGCTAGGTAGATACAATGAGAAAATTAATACCCAGAGCATTCTATAATGAGGTATATCATGTTAACTAAGAAACAACTCACCCTGCAACGACATTGCCCAGAAGTATCAACCCAAAGAATGCGAACAAATGTAGTTTCTCTGACTGAAGAATCCTTGCAAATTGGCTGAATGTTGTGGGCCATTGATTTGTTGGAAACAAGAGACTCTTCCTTTGTTTCTATCTTGTAAAACCTTAATGCATTTCGCCTTAAGAGGTCTTTGGCAGCATCAACAGCTTGGGGAATGGTAAGATCACCATCATCACAAGCATCACATAGAACAGATGCAATGACCTCCCGAGCATTCTTAGCACCTACAATATTAATAGAAGAACAAAAAAATGCATGTGGACGTATAGTCAGAAACTTTTAATTTCGCTGATATGCAACAATGAAGCAGAATCCATACTCCAAAGTATGGTTTGAATAAAGAGTTTAATTCTTTTCTTTTTTATGAGAACAAGGACTTCCTACTTTTGTGCATAGTTTTGTGGTAATCCAGGTTTGAGTGACAAAACATATCAACACTGCCAAGTTAATAACTACTGTTTTTCAAAGTTCTTTCAAGTAAATATATATAACAAAATTACAAAAACAAAAACAAGTTTTTATGCGAGTACATGCTGGTATATGCTTGAATTCATTCATAACAGAATGGGTACTTTGATATCCATGCAACATGAGTTCAAATCTTCAAAAGTAAATTAAATTGAGATTAAGAGTAATATTATCCTTAAAGTCTGGTGATCCCATTCCTATTGTTGATCTGCGTGTACAACAAAAAAGATTATTATGATGCATCCCAATGATGTGTATCATTTATAAAATCATGTCTTATTCCAAACACCCAACTAATACAAAAGAATGATTCTTCCTCATTCCATAAGATAATGAACAAAGCAAGGACGACAAAGAAAGTTGAACCAATGTTAACATGGGAAAGAAAGATGTAGCTGTTCCCATGATGAATAGAAAAACAGGCCCAACAAAGGTACAAAAAACCATGTGAATGGTCAAAGTTGTAATTACTCATCTATAGCCCACAAGATACTGAAATCACACATCAAAAACAGCTTGCCTCTTTTTCAAATTGTAAAGTGATATGTGCATCACTTCACAATTTATGCATGTGTATATTACAGATACACAGCATTTGTCCGCATCCTTGGAGTACAAAGCCTTCATGGTTTACGAAAAGACCCACGCATGAGGCTAAACTGATGAAACTGTCATGTGACATGCAAGGGGAAGCTAAGAAAGTTCTGGAAAACATAGAGAAGAAGAGAAGCACACCTTTGAAAACACACACAAACACACACCAGGGCAATGCCCTAATTCTTGTACTATAATATACACAAGTTTACATCTGGAGTAAGGACAGATTTGCTCTTATAAATTACAGCTAATGACATTACAATATAAACAACTTAAACTATACACAAATTACAGAACTGTCCATTGCATTCTAACACTCCCCCTCAAGTTGTACATCAAGTTGGAACATGAACAACTTGTTCTTTAAGAACTCATTTCTGTCTTTTACAAGTCCATTTGTGAAGATATTAGCTATTTGATTTTTGGTCCCAATAAAGCAAGCAACTATCTCCTTGGCTTCAATTTCCTCACGAACAAGGGGGTAATCTATATGTTGAGTGCAATCATGAAATATTGGATTTGCTGAAATTGCTAGAGCACTCTTGTCACCACACTAAGCTATTGACTTGCATATTTTTGTTCCATGAAATGAAACAATACTTCGTACCCATGAAATCTCAGAAACTACACCTACAAGTACTCTATACTCAGCCTCAGTACTAGACCTCACAACAGTTTTTTTTTTTTTTTTCCCTTACTCCTCCATGAAATTATATTTCTACCAAGAAAGACACAATAAAGTGAAACTAATCTTGTAGAATCCAAATCTCCGGCCTAGTCTACATCAGAGTACCCAACTATAGAAGCAATATTCATGTTGTTTCATTATAGAACACCCTATGATTCACTGTTCCTTTACATATCTGATTATTCTATTTAGCACCTCCATGTGAGTGTTAGTGGGAGCATGCATAGATTGGCACATGTGAGTGTTAGTGGGAGCCTGGTGAGATGACATTCTATAATGCCCGTGCTAAACTTATGTATCTCTTTGGATTATCTAAAGGTTGTCGTTCAAATATTCTTAATGGTTTGTTTAGAGTAGTTGGTGTACGATATTGGCCTGTGATTGATCGCATTTGCCTTTTCAAGGTCTAGAGCATACTTTTGTTGAGATAACCAAATGTGATTCCCATTTCAATCTAGTTCAATTCGTAGAAGTATCTAAACTAACTTAAGTCTTTCATCACACATCTATCATGCAAAAATTTCTTGAAACCATAAATCAGGTCTATAGCATTCCTAGTAATTATAAGGTCATCAACAAAAAGAACAATGACTTCCTTCTTGTGACAAATAAACAATGAATGGTCTGATGTGGCCCTAATAAAACCCCTCTCTTTTAACGCATTATGAAAATACTGAAACCACGTTTTGGAGCTTGTTTGAACTTTTCAACTTCCAAATATGAGTCTCTGAATTTGCTTCATAAAAACCTGTTGATTGTCCCATGTCAAACTCTTCAACCAACTTCCCATGAAAAAAGCCATTCTTAACATCCAACTGAAAAAGACACCAATAATAGGCTAAAGCAAGGGAAATAACCACTTGAATTATCACTATCTTCACACATTTCATCATAATCAAGTCCATGTTGTTGATTAAACTCTTTTGCAACCAGCCTTGCTTTAAACCTTTCCACACTGCCATCTGACTTGTACTTCACTTTACACTTACGACTGGCTGCATTTTTATCTGCGGGTCTAGGAACTATCTTCCAAGTCATGTTGATGTACATAGCCTTAATCTCTTCTGCCATAGCCTCGATCATCTGCCTATCATTTCTTAACTCAAGATAAGTTCTAGGCTCTTTGATTTTAAAAATCGCACACATAAAAACTTGCAAATGGCGTTATAACTTGCCCATCAATCAATGGGATGCTACATTTTTGGTAGACCTGGGTGAATATTAAGTGTTCTCTTGACTGGCCTATCTTCTTGCTGCTCTTCACGCCTTCTTCTTTGATATACTATAATATCCTCGGCTGATATATGAGGGTCTTCAATGTTATGAGGGTCTTGACTACACGAATCTTCATTCAGACTATCTTCTTGTGGCCCATCACGCATTATTCTTTGATATACTATAATATCTTTGGTTTATCTATGAGGGACTCCACTTTTACGAGAATCTTCATCGAGATCCCAGTCCATATATTCCTCAAACTCTTTCTCCAGGTCTTGGAGGAGTTTCATCAATTATCTCCCACTCAAGACTGTGTTGCTCACCACTTCTATCTGCATCTTTATCAACAAAAAATGGTCTCATCTACACTTGATTCATGGGTCGACTATGAATCCATGACGCAGGTTACATGTCTCGAGACAAGAACTCGTTTCAATCTAGGATTGTAACACTTGTATCCCTTGTATTCATCATTATACTTTTACAAAAATACAAATGTCTACCTTTTAGGAATAACTTATTTCTCTGGCTCTTGTCAATATTAACATAAGCAAAACATCCAAATGAGCGCAATGTGGTATAATCAGGGTCCTTCCCAAGTACAACTTGCTAAGGTGATTTTCCAATGTAGAACATCTATAGGCAACCTAGTGATGGGATAAACTGCTTTATGAAATTCTTCTATCCATAAAAATTTAGGAACTCAGCTCATAAACATCATTGAAAATGCAACTTCATTGATATGCTTATGTTTTCTCTCTACTACTCCATTTTGCCGGGTATGAGTGCACATTATATTTGTTGTTCCACTCCATTATTCTCCACATAGGTTATAAAGCTATGGGATGAAAACTCTCCCCTTCCATTACTATGAAAGTAGAGTACAGGGTTTTGGAAGTGTTTTTCAACAAAGATTAAGAATTTCATAAAAAAGTGAAACATATTGGTTTTCTTCTCAAGAAAGAATATCCAGGTGAAAAGAGAAAAATCATCCACATATGTAATATAATATGAAGAACTAGATAAAGAAGATTCTGGAGAGGAACCGCAAACATCAGAATAATTAATTGAAAGGGAGCAAAGCTCTTTTATGATGAATCATAAATGGAAGTTTCACATGTTTACCCAATTGACATCCATGATACATAAACGAAGATTGAATCTAAAGATTAGAGGGAAATAAGCCCTCTTTCCATAATTTATTCGAAGACTTGGGATTGCAACGACCTAAACGATGATGCCAAATACTGGCGTTCTTAGTTACACCAAGAGAAGAAAAGAACAATAGGAGCTTCTTCTTGACATGAACATCGATAATAAAAAGCTACAGCCTATTTTATCCCTGATGTTCCTTCAAAAAAGCAAAATTGCGAAGTAAATATACATAAAATAGAACTTTCTCGAGCTCACTGAGCTGAAATAAGATTTTGACACATCTTAGGAACATAGAAGGCATTAGATAAATAAATCAATTTAAAATATGATTTTATGAATTTCTAAAAATTAATATCATTTTAAATAATGCATGTGATGATGATCTCTTGATAAAGTCTCCATATTTGCCAAAAAGAAGTATTTTGTCAGATTTTGATAACCATTCTTTACATATATTTTGGATAAAATTATAAGATGGTCTTTATGATTTGTTTTTGTGGCTGGTAGGAAATTAAAGGTGAATGCAGTAAAATAATTTATGCAGATAAAGCATGTATTATATTGAAGCATTTGAAAAAAACCCTAAGTTTATGAATATGGTTTTAAGAAAACCACATAGTCTTGCTAGTTCCATTAAGTCTTTATGAAAAATCATTCTAAACTGCCATACTATCATCTAATTGTTGCTTGTAAATATACCAAGTCAATAGTTTTTTTTATTAAAGAGAAAAACATTGTGCCTTGAAGGCATTTATAAACTTGGGAGAAAACTGTCATTTACTCATGCACTGGTTTTTAAATACCCATATGCCTCGAACCATGTTTTAGTTATTTAGCATCCTCGACTACCTAAGACCTTGAACCATAAGGAATCTTGTAGGAAGGCCATCTTGTTAGGCTTCCTTGACACATGTTGTGTTGATTAGATAACTTGGTTTCACAATATCCAAAACATTCCTGAACTACAAAGGTTCAACCACACTAGACTTCTTGGCACTAAATCCATACACACCAAGTTATCTAATCAACACAACATGTGTCAAGGAAGCCTAACAAGATGGCCTTCCTACAACATTCCTTATGGTTCAAGATCTTAGGTAATCGAGGATTCTAAATAGCCAAAAACATGGGTCGAGGCATATGGGTATTTAAAAACCAATGCATGAGTAAATGACAGTTTTCTCCCAAGTTTATAAATACCTTCAAGACACAATGTTTTTCTCTTTAAAAAAAAAAACTATTGACTTGGTATATATATAGATTTACAAGCAACAGTTAGATAATAGTATGGTAGTTTAGAATGATTTTTCATAAAGACTTAATGGACCTAGCAAGACTATGTGGTTTCTTTAAAACCATATTCATAAACTTAGGGTTTTTTTCAAATGCTTCAATATAATACATGCTTTATCTGCATAAATTATTTTACTGCATTCACCTTTAATTTCCTACCAGCCACAAAAACAAATCATAAAGACCATCTTATAATTTTATCCAAAATATATGTAAAGAATGGTTATCAAAATCTGACAAAATACTTCTTTTTGGCAAATATGGAGCCTTGTTTGTATGGATTCAGTGCCAAGAAGTCTAGTGTGGTTGAACCTTTGAAGTTCAAGAATGTTTTGCATATTGTGAAACCAACAGGTATTGAATTACTCATTGCATAAAACTTGCTATATTACCTCATGATATAGGCATAAGAATGGTGAAAACATATATGTTATATGTGCAACAATTGAGTGGGAGCGGCTACAGTCCCACGATTCATTTTTAGTTGCTTGGATATTCAGATATGCAAGTACTCTATCATGCACCTGCTAGTATTTGACAGGCCAGCTAGAACAGCAGACTATAATGTTGTTCACCCATGGAACTTAGATGTGTTGCGCTGGTTGTATGGCTACAAAAGGGAGCAGTTTGATTAAAGAACTCCTTTGAGCCCATGAAGATACGACCCCAAGCGATAAGGGTACGTGATGATCTTCTGTGACATCATGTCCGTGATTCGCGATGCAATATGAAGGATGGACTACGATCACGTTCGAAATGAGATCCGAGCAGCAAAGGATTGATAGCGAAAGCCATGATTAATGAATTGAGAGATAATAATTGAAAAATGCTTTAGAGAGAGATTGTAATTGGGAGAGATCTAGATTAGATATATACCTACGGAGGTAATGATAGCAGATCATCTTGCAAATGGGCTTGCACCTAATGATTTTGTGAGACATGTAAGAAAGATGGTGATGAGAGAAAGTAAAGAAGATATAATGTAAGACCTTCAAAAGCCAAGTGGGAGATGTGGGTGTGTGTAGCCATTAAAGGCCTTATGGATGCCTGTAAATGAATTATATAGTAGAACATGAACTCAATGACCATAGCAAACGATGTTTGCTGATACTGGATTGTGCTTAACATGCTAGATCAGTCTAGTTAGGGAAAAGCCATGTTACCTGGGCCTAAAGAAACAAACCGATGAGGGTTATATTGGTTATCCCTTGATGAGGTTGGGATATGCCAGGATGAGTGAGTCGAGAGAATGTGTGACCCTTGTGTTTGATGGAAGCCTTCATAGATGGGGCCAAAGCCTCATCATTTGTACCATCACACGGCATGCACATCGATAATCGTTTTCGAAAAAAAATACCACGTTTCAGGGTGAAGCGTGTGCATGTCAGAGAAATACCCCCTGTGCACCATCGAGCTATGGATTGTATTAGGTCAGGATGACCTTGATTTCATCTCTACGGGGGACTTGAAATCCATATATTGGGACAACGAAATGATCCCCTACATGGACTATGGGTCATGGGCAACGCTGGGTCGGTTTGAGAAAGCATGTGGTTCGTAACTCGCGGTTGGACATGGAGTGCCCCGGTGGATATTTATTCTTGGACCATATGGATCATTTTCTCATCAAAGTATTTAATTTTGTTTATTTAAATAATATTTGATTTTTAAAATTGTTATTTGAATTTTTCTAAATCTCTGGATATTTTATTTATCAAATTTGGATTTATAAAAATATAAATACTGATTTTATAATGATTTAAAAATTCAAATAATCATTTTGTGTATTTCTTAAAAAATATAAAAATAACATAATTGCATAGGAGAGCCAATAGGTCCTTTGGGCCCACCATTGCAACTTGGGTGAGGCCCATTATGTGCCCAAATATGTAGCACGCTCCACCTTAAGAAACCTTCTATTTTGTGGCGATCAAGCTCTAAAGCTTGAAAGATAAGTTTGTGGTGTTTTAAAAAAGCTTGAACCTTGAGGAAATTTTGAATGATATTTTGGTATGTATGAGAAGGCTTATGCATAAAATAAGAAAAGATAATATTATGCTATATTAATTTCTCATTTAAATTAATTAATGGGAAAATGGTTTTGGAAGTAGGGGACATTCCATAAGATGTTGATGGCCCATCTATGGAATGGAGAGCTCATATCTCTCACCCCACAAGTCACCCAAGATTAATGGTGCATATTCTATCTCACATAAGAACCTCAAATCTATTCAAGCACTATAAAGAAGGGATGGACTCTACCCAAATCTCTACACCCTTGAAGCTTATTCTCTCTCTCATCCATCTAGGGGGCATGCCCCAATTAGAATTTCTCTCTTTTGGAAAGTTTCTCTTACTTGAAAGGCCCAAGCGAGGCATGCCCCACTCTCTCTCATCACATGTTTTGGTGTCTCTCATGATCTCTCATCTCTCTTTAGGGTTTTAGACTATAGGGTTGTGGTGGAAAAGAGAAGCATCTCTCTCAAACTAGGTTGCTAAGGGGATTCACCTAAGGGTTTGAGCTTTGTGATTAAGGGGTTGTTCTATTCATGTGGCTTGTCCAAACTTGCTTTCCCAGTTGAGATTGAAGGTTGACCATTAGATCTCGCGCCATCGGAAGGTGGTGACTCAGTGTGGGGTGTAAGAAGCCCGGTTGAGGTAATCGCCAACACCCTCTTTTGCTTCTTGCATATTTATTTATTATGTCTTTATTCCTAAGCATAAGTTGTATCTTTTCTTTGTTGTTGAAAGAAAGGTTTTGAATGGCTTCAAGTTCTTGAGATCCTAGTTGTATTCTTTTCTTTATTTTATTTGAAGATATTTTATTGTAAAAGGACTATCTGAGCCATCATGGCAGGTCCGGGGCGAGCCAATCCAATAGTACTCAAGCTGAATATATATATATATATATATATATATATACATTCATATCCAGTCTATCCGGGTAAAGCCAATCCGTATTCAAGCAGAGGAGTTCACATCTTAGCCAGGCCAATACATACTCAAGCTGAGCTAGTCTTTTCTTAGGTCTTAAAAGGTCCTCCTTGTAAGTGATCTAAGCCGAAAAGAAAAAGAAAAATAATTGCAAAAAAGAAACATATATATAAACTCCAACTAGATCACACAGGGATCTCAAGAACTTGAAGCCATTCAAAACCTTTCTTTCAATAACAATGACAAGACACAACCTATGCTTGCGAATAAAAGACATAATAATTAAATATGCAAGAAACAAAAGAGAGTACCGAAGATTACCTCAATCGAGCTTCTTACACCCCACACCAAGTTATCACATTCCGATGGCGGGGGATCTAATGGTCAATCTTCAATATCAACTGGGAAAGCAAGTTTGGACAAGTCACAAGAACGGAACATGAACCCCTTAATCATAAATCTCAAACCCTTAGGTGAAACCCCTTAACAACCTAGTTTGAAAGAGATGCTTCTCGTTTCTAAAACCCCAAAGAGAGATGAGAGATGAGAAAACATGAGATGCGAGAGAGTGGGGTGTGCCCCCTTGGGCCTTTCAAGAGAGAGAAACTTTATTAAAGAGAGAGAAATTCTAAGTGAAGCGTGCCCCTAGATGGATGAAAGAGAGAGTTAGTAAGTTTCAAGAGTGTAAAGATTTGGGTAGAATCCAACCTTTTTTTAAAGTGCTTGAATAGATTTCTGGTTTCTTAAGGTTTTCCTTGGCTTGCCATTTATGTGACATTGAATATGCACTATTAATCTTGAGTGACTTGTGGGGTGAGAGATATGAGCTCTCCATTCCATAGATAGGCCATCAACATCCTATGGAAGGTGCTAGACCATTATCCTCCACTTCTTAAACCATTTTCTCAACAATTAATTCAAAGAAGAAATTAATATATCATAATATTATCATTTCTTATTTTATGCTTAAGCCTTCTCATACATACCAAAATATCATTCAAAACAACATAAACTTATCTTTCAAGCTCTAGGTGGGGCATGCCCACCTATTTGAGCACATTATGGGCCCCACCCTAGTTGCAATTATGGACCCAAAAGACCTATTGGGTTTCCCATGAAATTATGTTATTTTTATAGTTCTTTATAAACACATAAAATCATTATTTGAATTTTTAAATCATTATAAAATCAATATCTATGTTTTTATAAATCCAAATTTGATAAATAAAATGTCTAGAGATTTAGAAAAATTCAAATAACAATTCTAAAAATCAAACATTATTAAACAAAATTAAAAACTTTGATGGGAAATGATCCATATGGTCTAAGAATAAATATCCACTGAAGCACTCCATGTCCAACCGCGAAATATGAACTACACATGCTTTCTCAAACCGGCTCAACGTTGCCCATGACCCACAGTCCATGCAGGGGATCATTAGTGGGTCACTAAAGTCAAGCCAATGGCTATATGGATTTCAGATCCTCTCCTCCACAAAGACGAAACCAAGGTCATCCTGATCTGATGCAATCCATAGCTCGATGGTGCACAGGAGGTATCTCTCGCACATGCACATGCTTCATCCTAAAAGGTGGTACGCTTTCTCGAAAACGACTATCAATGTGCATGTCGTATGATGGTATAAATGAGAGGTTTTGGCCCCGTCTTTGAAAGCCCCCATCGTACACAAGGCTCACACAGTCCCTCGGCTCATTCATCTAGGCATATCCTGACCTTATCAAGGGATAACCCATATAACCCTCATCGGTTTGTTTCTCTAAGCCCATGTAATATGGGTTTTTCCCAACCAGATTGGCCTAACACGTTAAGCACAGTCCAGTATCAGCAAACATCGTAGTATGGTCCACACGGGACCACACTCCTACTAAGTTCATGTTCCATTATATAATTCATTTGCAAGCACTCATAAGGCCTTTAATGGCCACACACACCCAAAAGACCATAGGAGGAGTGAGCTATGACACTTCCTACATGAGGAATATTGAAGGAAATTCCATCATAATCAAAACAAACACATTACCAGAGTAAGAAATTAGGGATGAGAACATGCAACTATCACCTATAACATGATTTATGACACCACTATCTACAAACCGACCTATTTGTGTTGGTGACATGGTAACTAAGTTCTCCAGAGAATGATTAAGGGCAGCAGCTTGACTTTCAGTTGGCTAGGATAACAATCAAAGCCCTTAGTGGCTATATGATCCTTCCTTCCACATATATGGAAAACAACACCACCATCGAAAGAGTCAAAAGATCCAATTGAAAGACTAGGTAGCAAAACATGACCCTGATTAGGACACAAATTAGTTCTTCCACCTCGACCTCCATGTCCTCTACCTCTTCCACTATGATTTGAATTCAGCATGTATTAATATTTGAATTACTGGTTTACAATACAATAGGATGAGAATTGGTAGTAGAAGTCTTTTCCAATGAGGGTTTGAGATTGAATAATGCTTCATATTGCAACAATAATGTCCCGATTTTGTTTAAGTGGAAGGCTCTAAAAGGGCAAGGGGAAAGCCTAAAAGGATGAGGATGGAAGTAGTCAGAAAATATATGGTGACTTGTGCTTTGACCAGTTTTCAAAAAAAATGGACCGCCCAACACTTAGGTACCCAAGGGGTGTCAGGTCGCACACCTAGGCCTGGGCAGGCGCCCAATGCTGTGGCACCATTTTTTATTTTTAGAAAAGCCCAAAAGGGTGTAATTTTGACCCCCATAAAAGCTTGAATGGATTACCCCCAAAGTAAAAAATCACTTTCGTAAACCTTAAATCTCTTAGCCATACCTATTTTTGGTAATCAATTTTTTCTTTTTGTGGTTTGAAGAAGCATCCTAAGCTTTTCTTTTCCCGTTGGAATTATTCTTAAGCTGTTATTCGAGGTATTAGAAGACTTTTGAGGTGATTTGTAACTCGATTGAGGTCACAAACATCAAAGAGCGGAGATCGGGCAAAAAAGGTTTGTTTATAATCTTTAATTGAGTTTAATTTTTTGGATTTGAGATGCCTTCTGCGGGGTCTACTAGAAGTGGGGATCCAGGATGAAAGTATTGTATTAACCCGGATAAGAATAATAAAAATAAAATTACATACAATTTTTGTGGACATATTTCTAATGCTGGCATAAATAGATTCAAGAAAGATCTTGCCGAGGTTAGAGGTGATGTTGCCCTGTGTAAGGTCCCAAAGCTTGTAAAAGATAAATTTCTGAGCACATTGAAGCTGAAAACAAACAAAAAATTTAAAAAAAACAAAAAAAAAGAAAATGATATAATAAAATTAAGGGTAGGAGTCCATATGTTTTTTATGATGACGTTGACACTGATAAGGATGAAGGGGAAGACAAGGTAGCATGGCGGTCGCTCAGAGCTCTAAGAGTAAGAAGGTTTTGGGTCTAAGAGGCCTCGTCTGAAAAGGCATCTTGATAGTTTTTTTACACCTAATCCCGAGATAGTAATTGCGAAAGGGAAGGGTAAGGGAAAAAAGCAAATGAAAAATGAAAATAAACTTAAGAAGGAAGACAGAGGCTGGGTGATTTAGTATATTGCTCGGTCTTTTTGCCATGCCTTCTATACAATGTTGGAAGCAATTTGACAATTTGGTCCAGGTTAAAAGGACCAACACCATATGAGCTTGTAAGCCACTATTGAAGAGAGAAGTTGAGCATACTAAGGAATATCTCAAGACCCATAAGGATGAGCTGGCTCAATTTGGGGTTTCCATAATGACCAATTTATAGAGTGATAGGAGTATGATGAATTTGTTAATAAATTGTTGTTGGGTTTTGTGGTCTTTAAAGGCCTAGAGAGCTTGTAAAAATAATATTTTATAGTGAAATGCACTTCCAAGGGAGTGTGTATATTAACTGGATAAAAGTTGGATAATTTACGGCCCTGGTTATGTCCAAAACCCTTACCCTTGAGCATGTGGCACTACCGAGAAGGGTTTATAATGATCATCCCTTGTGGGATCAGAGAGATGCCTAGGGATGATATTGCAAGCCAAGACAATTGTGGGATCTCCTACATGCGGTTGTAAGCCTATAAGAGGAAGGGTCAAAGCCTATGCAAAGCATATACACATGACATGATAATCGTATTACTGGTTACTGAGAAGGAGCCCTATATAGGGACACATGTATATGTGCACAGAGAGCCTCCTATGCACTGTGGTGACAAGTGTTAGACTTGCTCTTAAAGAGGGGGGGGGACTGAAATCCACAATCCAAAATCATGGTTCCACTATTTATTATCCAACTTTGACAAACCAATTATGAGCCTCTGCATTGAGAGTGAGGGTCATGGGTCTTAGTTAGATTGGATAAGAAAACAGTAGCAGATCACAGTTATTGGGTCAAGTAGAGTGCCCTAATTGTCACTAATTTTGATCTATTGGTACCAGTCCACTTTGAAATTATTTTATTTTGGTATTATAAACATTTTTATGATTTTTAAAAAAATTTCCAGAATTTTAAAATTTTATTTTTGCTGTAAATTCATTAAAAATGGTACTTTCGAAATTTTTAAAACTATGAAGGGCACATATGGGGACCTAGGAACCAGCCCCCACTCGTATATCACCCATGAGTGGGACATGTGGCCTTGTGGGGCCTATTTAAAGTCCCTAGGGTGGCATTCCCCAGTTTTTGTCTATGTGCCACTTTTAGCTGAAGTTTGGTTAGTTAGGGAATCGTTTTAAACAAAATTAAAATAGATTTGTTCCCTATTCCAGTGGGAGTTTTGAAAAAAAAAATTGTTTTAATTAGGTGTTTGGTTTGACCAAAAACTCTAATTATTTTAACTTACCTACGGATTTTAGAAAGATATTAGGAAATTTTGGATAGGTTATTTAATTTTAATTCAAATAGAAGTTGGACTTGGAACAAATTATAAAGGGATAAGGTTCCTAATAATCCTCCCAAAATCATGATGCCTGATATGTGGGATGGATGGGCTCAGATTTGTTCTCTCTTACCCCACAGATTTCCTAAGTTCCTATTGGTCAAGCTGTGTCATTGGATAGGTAATACCTAAGGAAGGAATTTTAATCCAAATACGAGAAGGAATTCTTTCCATTTAAACACCATTGCAACCCTTTCTCTCAACACTCATATCTATTTCTCATTCATTGAAAAAATTGTTTTTCTCTTCCCCTTTCCAAAAAGGGCCATGCCACCCAAAATTTGATACGACAAGGGTGTCGTCACATTGAAACCCTAATTACGATTTTTCTATTTGGAGAAGAAAAAGTGGTATGCCCGACCATAGGAGGATTCTATGCCTTCAAGCTGAGCCCTAATTTGTTCCCAAGGGTTCCTGCAAACCTTAGTTAGATTTCCATGCTATCTAAAACCCTAGATAAAGAGGTATTGCCTGTGAAAAACTTCCCATCTCAGAATTTTCAGCAACACCTAAAGGACTAAAAGTATGTCATTAATCAGGAAATCAAGTGTGGGGTGGATCACAAACTGTGAGGATAACTCCAAGCACCTTCTAGTAAGTCTGCCCAGTAGACTTAATCATTTTTCAGTCATATTTTATTTAGTTTTTGTGAACATATATTGCACTTAAAACTTTCGAAAATTGTTTATTTCTCCTAGATGGTTTTTATTTGTTTTGGCAGTAAAAGTAAAAATCCTTGGTTGTATCTAAAGTGTTAAGTTTTATTTACAGCAGCATATTGTGGCCCATGCAAAGTGGAATTCAGGTATATTAATAAAATAAAAAATTAAAAAAAAAATGAATTTAACACCTTAAATTTCACATAGCCACTCCTTTCAATTGTCCCCTGGGTACAGTTTTTTTGCGATTCATTGATGCTTCTAATGATGTTCATGATGCTCATTATATATTTTCTTTTATTGATAAAGGCATTGAGGAGGTTGAGGAGGAGCATATAATTCAAGTGGTCATATATAATGTTGCTCCTAATATAGTTGCAGGTCATTTGCTTCACCAGAAGAGGCCTCGTATATTTTGGACTCTTTGCGTTGCACATTGCATAGATCTTATGCTTGAAGCCAGTGGTGATATATCTGCTATTAAAGGAGTGCTTTTTAAAGCTAAGCAAGCTACGATTCAGTCACACTATTACCCTTAGCATGAAGCGCAAGTTTACAAAGAAGAGGGACCTAGTGAGGCACAAGGTCACTAGATTTGCTGCTACCTACCTTCGTCCACAGAGCATGTATATAAAAGGAGGATCCCAATCCATTGAGGACTATGTTTGTTTCAGAGGATTGGAGAAGGTGTAGGTGGTCTAGAGATGCCAATGGAAAGAAGGCATGGGATATTATTCTTTCTTAATATTTTTACTATGGGGTAAAGCAAGCGATACAAGGTCTTGCACTTGGCTGATGCCGATAAGCCCTCTATGGGCTTTATATATGATTCACTTGAAGGAGCTAAGAAGGAGATTGCTGAGAATTTGGATAATGATGAGGTCAAGCACGGCCCAATTTGGTCGATTACAGATGCCAAGTTGGATAGAAAGATCCATAGACCATTGCATGCAGCAGGCTACTACTTGAATCCCAAGTTCTTTTATGTTGATGGTCATATTGAGGCAAAAGATACAATTATGGAAGGCTTTAATGAGTGCCTTGAGCGATTAGTTCCCTATCCAAATATCCAAGATAAGATATCAACTGAAGAGCTTATTTCGTACAAATGTGCTTTGAAGTCATTCGGGAAAGATATGGCACCAAGACAGAGGAGCAAAGCGGAACCAAGTCATATTAATATATTGTGTATTTTTGTTTTGGCAAATTTCTTTCAAGCTCCTAAAATTCTTCACGATAATGTTCATCATCATCATCGTCAAAGCCTTTTCCCAACTATTGGGGTTGGCTACACGAATTTCAGTTTGTCATTCTTTAAAATAATGTTAAATACTTAAATTAATTATAAAGGTTGCCCACATATTGCAACTCACTGGTGGAGACAATATAAAAGTAACGCTCCACACCTCCAAAAAATGTCTATTCGGATCTTGAGTTTGACAACTAGCTCTTTTGGTTGTGAGCACAATTGAAGGTCGTTTACGTCCGTATTTTATCTTCTTTTCTTGTTTACAAGTTCATATCTCTAATATAGATTCATAGAAGATAACATATATAAACATATTAACATATGACATAATACTTGTTAATAATATAATACATTACTAATAGATGGCTCAATTAGTAGTAGCAATATACTAGTAGTACACTAGTAGTCTACTACTCATGAATATTTTCTTAAAGGTGCATATAAAGAGAAGAAATAGGCTTGAGCAAAGGAAGCTCAATGACTTGGTTTTTGTTAGAGAGAATCAGAAGCTCAAGGAGAAGTTTAACTAACAAAACAAGGATTCCATCACTTCGAATGACAAGGAGAATGATTTTGAGAGGCTAGTTGAGGACCCTGGTATTTGAGGAGGTCTTTCCCTGGGAGGGGAGGCTTTGGGTCCAGCTTCTGATCCTAAGAAAGCCATTTGAGCAACAACTGCTACCGGTACTTCACAGTCACAGAGGACAAGGGAGATAGAGGAGGAGTAGATTCAGAAGAAACTGAGGAAGAAGAGCAATATGTTGAAGAGGATGACGATATGATGATAGCCTCGATTCCAATGCAGATGCAAGACGATATTCAGATTCTCACTAATAAAGATTGGAGAAACGTAGTTGTCCTCTCTCTTCTTTTGCAGTTTTGTATTTCATCTCTATTGCACTATCTTGGCTTTGGACTTTAAACATTTTGATGCTAGACTTTTCACTGTTTTGGACTATTTCATTGTTTGGTTTTATACTTTCGTAAGTTTGTTGAAGACTTGGGAGAGTTGGAGTCCATGTTATTATGGGATATTGAGACTTAGAGACTATTACTAATACATAGCCTATTAGACGTTTAACGCTTTTTAGATTTTGTATGATTTGACTTTGAAATTTTGAAAAGGTTTATTCTTAAATAACATGTGAAATGTCATATGTTATATAAAAAAATATGTTATAATACATACAAATGCAATATATTACAGAATTGACACAAATTTATACATATATGTGCATTTGGACAACATATATATGTATATATCTAAAAATTTTGTACTACAGGGCGCCTGAGGTTCTAGGTGCCCACCTAGGTGCTAGGTGATAGGCGCTAGGCGCTGGGCACTGGGTGCCAGGCTGGCCGCCTAGAGTCTTCTGAAACCTTGGCTCTAACTAAGGGTATAGCCCTTGATAAAGCAAAATGCCAGAACAGGATTCATGTAGCTGACCTTAAATAGTTGGGATAAGGCTCGAATGATGATGATGATGATCATTGTTGCAACAATAATGACCGCGATTCAGTAAACGCGGGAAAAGAAGTCATCATCATCATAGAGGAAACAAAAACTTTATAATCGTCCCCTACACCTTTCAAAACATAATGGACCTGTCCTCTTACATAGGGCTTTTATCTTATTACAAAATTTTGAGGCTAACATATTATTCTTTTACAGGCATGAAGCTCACTTCGTAGATGGATAACTAGGGCTTCTGCTGCTTAGGAAAATAATTCATGAAGGGCCTCCCATAGTGCTGCAGCAGTAGGTAATTAATTACTTGACGAATAAATTCTTCTGAAAGGGTTGAACAAATCCAACCATTGAAGCTCTGGTCTGTAGATATCTAATCATCCTAACCGGGATTAGATTGAACATATTTCTTAGCTGTTTCATCTTCACCAATCTCTTTGTTTCTAAGAAACTCAATTGGAGGCTTGGATGAACCATTAATATGCCACAATAACTGCTCACCTCTTATATAAGGCAGAACTAAACCTTTCCAAGTAAATAGTCTGCGGCATTGAGTGTAACAGGTATGTATGGAGGATTAGGAAGACCAAGAGAAAGAGGAGAAGACAACAAGGCCATTGTTAATATCATATAAAAGAGCAAAGCGCAAGAGATTTCAAGGAGAAGAAAGAAGGGAAAGAAACCAGTAATTAAGTTTTGATAAGCAAGACAGAGTTAGGCTTTTGGACTAGATTTCAAGAACCAAAAAGGAGAACAATTAGGATTTTTTTTTAAGAGAGAGAAATAGGTTTTGAGGAGCAGTATTATAGATTTCAAACAAGATCTAGGGCTTCATATTGAATGAAGAGAGAATCAAGAGTTTTGGGACTGAAATATGAGGCCTTGAAAGAAAGAACATTAGCATGAACGGTAAAATGAACAGTACCTGGACAGTAGTTATCGCTAATATAGAGGATAAATGAGAGAAAGATTAAGGTTTAGGAAAGAAGGATGAGAATTATAAATAACGGTAAAGATGAAAGAAAGATTAGGACTTAAACGAGAAAGAGATAATGAATCTTCATGAAGAAGGATATATTTGTTTCCTTGATAGAATTGATCATGATTAAAGCATATTTCAAACCTTGCTATGACACAAAAAACATAGAGGAGAAGAGAGGAAAGCGGCACAAACTTGAAAATACACACTAGGGCATAACCCTAATTCTTGTATAATAATATATATAATGTTAAATCATGAGTACGAATATATTTTCCCTTATACATCACAACAAATGACTTTCCAATATAACTTCTTTAAATACACACAAATTACAAATTACAGAACTTCCCTTCATTGCATTCTAACAAGTTCTGGCCAAAGACCCGAGAATGAACTACAAAGTTTTCCATTAACAACCTCTGAAACCCCAAACGAGCTATAGGATCCATTCATGTCTCACTCTAGTATATCTTCTGACATGGACATATATGTAAGTAGCAATAATAAGTGTTCGCATCAAAAACCCAACTCTGCATATTTTTATCCCACAAATTTATTCATGTTTTCAGGAATGTTTCCACACTGAGTTTTATCAAAATTGTACAGACATGATTATCTACAGAAGTTTCTGATACACAAATTTGTTTGTCACCCCAGAAATATAATCGCAGGACATTTCAGCATTATACACTCACAAAAATAACATTTATCCAGCATAACCTTCTCAAAATCCACAGGGTACATTTTCATTAACTCTTTTCAGCAAATGCAAAATTAATTTTGGCATGTTCATTGAAAAATCTGCACACACGAACTTTGGTGCAAGAAAATATTTCCACAAAATAGGCACATGATCTGCAAATGACCTTTAAGAATGCTAACTCTGATTATTGACATGTACAACTTAAAAGAAAAAATTCATAAATGTAAGCATAAAAAAAATAAGAAATAATAAATAAAAAGATAAATCACAAAATGCTCTTCAGTCAATATACACAAAATTCCTGTCAAAAGATTCCACCAATTTCAAATTCTAGAATAGAACCTTAAAATCATTGTCAAATCTAAGGAAATACAATATTATACATACCCAAGTAAAAAAGTTCTGGATGTGCATGTGCATCTGTGCTGAACATTACCTGCAATAATATGCAGATATTAGAACAATGAAAAATTTCACAGCCAAATATAGAGGGATTTATAAAAAAGATTATGTTAAGGGCACTCCTATATATAAAGTATTTCCATAACGTACTCCACATTTTTGGACAATTGATATCCTCACTCCACAATGTATAAGGGTATTTAGGTAATTAATCATACTAGAATTTCTTAATAGAAAGAAAAACATTTATTAACTACAGTAGAGAATGACATCATCGACATGTGGTGCACTATCACTTACATGAAACATTAATTGCTTTTGAACTATTAGTAGAATGCGATTAGTTTTTTATAGAAATATCTATTCTAGCCCTCCTAATTATGAAAAATGTCATTACTAAAAAACTTTTGTATTATAAAGCAAGGGTAGGTAATGTCTAATGAATGTGGAGTACGTTAAGGGAATACTCCATTTGTAGGAGTACATTAACATAACCCTTATAAAAATACAAAAACTCCCAATACTAAACCCATCACGGCATATTGACCAGCCTTACCTCAATATCAATTCTAAAGCAACATTTGTTGGACTAACTACTCTAATACACACACCTCAAGATCAAAATTCTAAAGCAACATTTGTTGGATTAACTACTCTAATAAATTCACATTCATGTAGATCAATTAAGATATAAAAACACACACTATGAATATTTACACCAAGTATTCAGATCAAAGTATCCCAAGAATCTCTCTCATAAATATATGCAAGACAGGCATTACTTTAAGGGTTCAATAAATCTTTTAAGGGGGGGCAAATTGAACAACTCAACAATATCAATAAACATAAAGACAGAGAAAAAACATAGGAAAAACTCACCCAGTTCACATGAGGGAATACTGTGGGGCATGAAAAAACTGAGAAGGTGCAAACCCACAACCATAAACCAGAGAGAAACAAAGGAGAGAGAGAGAGAGAAAGGTGTTTCGTCATAATATCTCAAATGGTAAACAACATCCCTTACAGAGGTCCTGGTTGGGAAATTAGGTAAAGAGAGGTTTGCAGGAAAAGATTTGGTTGCAGATGCCATTATTCTTCCCCTTCTGCAACCCCAGGTTTATAGAGAACCTAACAGCCTCTTTGTCTCCCTCACTCCATCGGATATTACTTATGCTAACGTGAAGGATTCAATGTGGTTTCCAAACAAATGGTCAAAAACTTGGGAAGAAAGTAAAATAGAAGAAATTTTTGCAAAACTATTACTCCACTAGAGCATATGTGGCAGTGCCCATGGCTTGGGCGTGGGTATAAGAGTGAGCGCAAGTGGGTTTGTTTGTGTCCCATGGAAAATTTGTCTTTTTAAGATATCAGTATTGTAAAAGATGAGTGGGACTTTCTAACTCCCTGATTTAAGATTAATTCAAAATTATGAGAAGAAATCATCAACATTAAGAATCAGTTTCTTTTCGAAAGTAATCACATGGTGGAGGTGTAATTGTTTCTCATTTCAAAGATTTCCTTGTGACTCATACAGAGATGGATAACATTGAACATAGACTTTGAATCCTAGAAACATCAAAATTGCAGACAAAAAAAGTACCTATTCTGAGCTACAACGACTGATGACGACCTAGAGTTTAGACAAATCTGCAACATTAATCTTTTCCATTATTTTACAAGTGTTTTCAAAGTATTGGGGGCATGTACAGCAACCAGTATCAAGCAAACGTACAACACTGATCGAGTACAACTCATTGACAACTACGAAATTAATTTAAGTGAAAAAAACACAGAGAAACCAACAAGAACGTGAAAAGACAAAATGTAAAAGATATTGATAATTGCTATGGCCATTATGTGTCTAACTCACCTTGTTCATGGGAGCTAGCTCTAGAAGTTCCTTGACTGCAGAAATCATCCCATTAACACTCAGCCTTGGTATTGCCAAGCCAAAATCAAGGTACACCTGATATTAACAGAACTGACAAGTTTGTTAAGAAGCACTTGAAAGATTGCAACATCCATAAACTAATATACCTGAGGGTAAACAGAAGCAAGATACGAGGCTTCTTTAGAGAATGGGTATGATGCATGAAGAAGAACAAATCGACACTTAGTAAATCTCTCATCTTCAAGTGCAGTCCGTAAATGGAGAGGATTAGAAAGCCTCAAATCCAAGTCCACATCTCCAAAACTGAGATAGAAAACAAACAATCAGCTTACACTTTCAGTTTATAAACAGTGGCATGCCTTCTAATGGCACGAGAATATGAAATAGATCTTAATAAATATGATCGAAATATCTTACAAAAGGCCATATGCAAGGCGTGATAGGTTAGCATTTAATTAGTGCTGGTAATGCCAAATGTATACAATAAAGATAGAGAAACAGGAATAAAATATCAGTCATTTTCAAAAGAGATATCAACAAATCTCATAAAAACATGCACCCAGTAGGTTAGCTGACAAAATTATAAACTGTAAAAGAACTATGAACACCATTGACAAACAATTTGGATCCATGCTCTAGAAGGCTCTAGCATCTTTCTCAGATGCATGTTCTGATGAAGGATAACACATGTAGAATATCAGGGGTGGGCATGAAATAAACATGCAGGTGTATCATTCCCATAAATTAAATAGCACAAATGCAACACTATATTATGAACACTCTGAGTTTTAAACATAAGTTTAGCATATATGTCACACTCACACAAAAATTCCCAGTATAAAAATAAATATAGCCAATCCCATAAACACTGGTATGGATAAGTTTCAGCATGATCCGTTCATACAAATACTGTAACATGTATGCCCCTCTAAAAATAAGCAAATTCACTATCTTGAAAATTCCGTGGGAAACACCAACTTCAGCATGCTATGTGACTTAAGTGGATACACAACACAAATCTCATAAAACACCTGCACTTGAGTGAATCACAAGAGTGTGTGTAGTAGTACTATGTATATTAGTCTTGTATTTTGGTTTACTTTGTGCAATTTGTTAATTAGTTCAATGGCAATTTTGTCGTATTATTGTACAGGAGTATTCATGTACTTTGTACAATCCATCCATCTCTGCACATATGGGATTAATCTCTAATTCTAATTAATGAAAATTCCCTGATTATGGAGCTGAAACTAGTCTCCAACCCTGATTATGAGAGCTGGTTTTCCTTTGACCAGTCTTTTATAGGTAGGTTATATTCTACTCTTTCCCAAGAGATTTTATCTGAAGTGGTAGGTGTTTATTCAGCCAAACAAATATGGGATCTTCGTCTTGAGCTTTATTCTCAATCATCTAAGGCAAGTTTGATGCATATTTGTCGTCAACTCCAATAGTGTAAAAGAGAGAATTCTTTCATTGGTGAGTACTTCAACAAGGTGAATGGACTTTATGACCGACTAGCTAGCATTGGCTATGAAGTTAGCAATGATGACAAAGTACTTTACCTGAGTGGAGGATTAGGTGACAAGTATGACATGTTTGTCACATCTATCATATCTAGACCACCTACACCTGGTTTCAATGAACTGTGCCCTCTCTTACAGCAGCAACAAAGCGTCAAAGCCTAATCAAGAAAACTTAGTCCAATCTAAAGGAAGAGATCATGACTTCTTAAATGTCAATTCTTATAACTCCAGCATTTGGAGAGATCGTGGAAGACAGAACAACTGCACTCATGGACGCGGTCGATTCTATTTACCTAACCAGCATCATGGAAATTAAGGATATGCTGGTCATAATTATTAAGCACAAAGATATGATGCTCAGGGAGTTTCACTAATACCCACTCAGCATGACGGTACCAATCAGTCTATTATATGTCAGCTTTGTAAGAAAAGGAAGAACAAAGCCTCCCAGTTTCCATAGAAGTCCCATAATAATGTTGCTGTCCTGCCGCATTCACTTGCCAACCAGAACATATCTATTTCGTTAAAATCTGTACTAAGGAAATTTTGAAGAAAAATATGACTCCAAACACATAAATCAGAGATTGCACACAAGTCAGCTGACAAATTCACTCAAGATCATACTAAAATCAAGAGTTTCTCATAAAGTATAGGTTCGGGAAGAGTTCCAAGCGCTCGTAAGGACCTTCTTTTGTTTACACTCAATCTTTCATACATGAAAGTATCACCTTTGATCCATAAGTTACAAAGACTCAAAGAAAGAGAAGATTACAAAGATGAGACGCTGGGATCGATATTAGACCCTGTCTACCTGGCATTATGAAGCAAGGAAGTTGAAGTTGCTACTTTTTTGCTCTAGAACTTCTAAGGACTCCACTCTATAATTTTTGGTTTTCTCTCTTTTTGATCTCTCTGTGTAATGCACGATATCTGTGTATCAAAGCTTCTTCTCTGTCTCAACAAGGATTTCAGAGAATAAACGCTCTGAAATTCATGCTAAATCCTTCTGGAAAATATGGCCAAAAGATCTTTCGCTTGTTGAAGGAGTCCCTTATATAGATCTTGAAAACTTGTCACCAAGTAGTCTTCAATTTTAGCAAGTACATATCTTCAAATGTGATGCTTTTTAACTTACTCTTTCAATTTAGAAACATCATTAACTCATTTACAGTAATTTCCATTTGTTCATTCTCAGAATCTCAAGATTTCAAGAATGAGAACTCGACTTTAGAAAATCTACTACAAAGCAGACATTTGTTATGCCCCTTACTAAAAGCAACAGCAACAAAAGTATTTTGATGATCAAATCCTTGCAAAATACATTCAGTTTATTTATTTATCAAGATATCTCCCCCTCCATCTTGAGTTTTTAAGGCAAGTAAAAAACCCAAGATTGCGCCTCAAAACATGCCATCCACCTTAAGATATAAAGAGATTTCAGCAGCATCCATAATTCTCTTTGTTTTTTTTGACAACTTTCAAAATTTGCTCAAACTCCTCTCAAATCTCTCATTCTTCACAAAAAACACTTCCTAAATTGCTTCCTTAATGTCTCCCACTAATTTGCATAAAGAATTTTCCATTTTTACATAAATCTATTCAGATCCACCAAAATAGGCAACCTTCCCCTTTTTGCTTCTTTTTAAATCCACAATTTTCTCTCAATTTCGATTCTAGCAACAGTCTAGAGTTTTACCAAAGGCTTCGAAAGAAATTCATAAATTTTCCTGAGTTCTTCACCCATTTCCCATGTCAGTCACAAAGGCGGATCACATTTTCTCTGTCTACTGCACGGACTTGTTCAGGACATCTCCCGAGGCTTTTGCTTCACTGTTTCTCCATCAATGGGTCCCTCGTCCAACACACATCAAAACTACACATGGAGATCAACGAACTATACATGTATGTAGTGCATTTAAAAAAATGTGCGGTTTGTATAGAGCCGAGGCTCTAAACAATCAAACTAGAGCCCACCTTCAAATAGTGTTGATAAATGTGGCTTCAATACAGGATCTTGGTTTAAGATCTCATCTCACAACTTGGGAAGCCTAGGCAAAACTAGCAGAGAGCATAACATGGGATATCCTTAACCAAAGCTCAACACATGAGCATAAAGCCAAGACCTAAAGCTAGGTAAAGTGGCTTGGGCACGCCACCCATTAGGGTTTGTTTTCTTTCCTAAACCCTAATCTTAGAGAGAGAAGAAGAGAGAAGTTTAGAGAAACGTGTGCCACCCTATTGACGCTCAGAGATAGAGAGAGAGAGTTAAGGTAAAGATAATGAAACCCTAGAGCTAGTTTATATAGAGGCTAGAGTTTCTAGGTTTAGGATTTTGCCATCATTATGAGATTTAATCTTGGCTTTTGATCTTGGAGACCTATGGGGTGAATAGATCTCATCCATTCATTCCTTAGATCAGCCATCATGATTAAAAGAATGAGGTGGAACTATTATCCCTCAGTTTCCATAACTCCATTCTCATCAAATATTGTATAGAAGAAGTATTGATTCTATTCCATTTATTTTCATACACTTTCACTTTTTTAAAACAATCAAAATCTCTACACAAAAGGTTTCCTAAAAGTTTCAAGTCAACAAATGGCTTTTGCCTATGGAGGAGGTGGGGCGCACCACCCATAGGATGGCCATGTGGGCCCCACACCCCATATATTGGTGGGCCCAATGAGCCCTAATGTCTTAAATATTATTTTCAAATAATAAAATAATTTCACAAAGCCTCTAAATATTTTATTTTTTTAATAAAATAAATCCATAAAATTGATTTTTTCTTATTTAAATATTATTTTTCAATCAAATAAAATATCTAGAGAGGTCTAAACTTTTATTTTAATTATCTGAAAAATAATTAAAACATATTTAAAAAATCTAAGATTTGATGGGAATTGGATCCATAGATTTAGAATTATGACAAATATACTGAGGACTCCATCCTTTCTAAAGATTGTATCTCATTGCACCTTCTTAAACTGACCCAATAGTTCCCATGACCCACAACCCTTCGTAGGGGTTCATGATTGGACTATCAAAGTCAGCCAATAAATGCATGACATACGATCTAGTCCATGGATTACAAATCCCCTCTTTGAGGACAAGTCCATACCCCATTTCAGCAGTATGCTCAATAGGTCCTTCCAACATAATCTAGTGTTGTAGGGAGTCATCTCTTCTGCACATGTACATGTCAGACACCCTTATCCAAAAGGATCGTTTCCTGGACGGCTATCTAGTGTACATGTCATGTGATGGTAATGATGAGGATTTAGGCCCTTGTCCTCAGGCCATCCATCACACATAGGGGTCAAATCCTGGCCCATGGCCAACTGTCCTATGCACATTTCCGACCTCATCAAGGATAACCCCACATCAAAAACCTTTATCAGTTATGTTCACACAATGCTTAGGACTACAGGTTTTTTAACATCACATTGAGTCATAGCCAGTCAAAGCTCAAGTGAGCCTATGCATTAGAAATGACTCACAGTCCAATGTGGAACACAATCCCACTGGAGCTAACATTTCACAATATATTTTCAGTACATGTTCCCATTAGGCCTTTAAATGGCCACATAACCCCAACAATGTTACACATAAAAAGCACGACAAAGAGTTAATAGTTCATCAAAGACATAAATTGTACATCAAAAAGTAGAGACTAATGAGAAAGACTCTGATATATACTTTACTACTTCACAGTCCATAGATAATGGGGACCAAATCAACTCAGAAGATCAGCCCACACTCAGTGTCCAATCAAAAGGTAGGCAAGTTAAGGCTCTCTTTCTATTGAACATCAAGTGTTCTTCGTAAAAATTCTAAAAGAGCATAAGCATGTTTCATATGAAGTAGCAATGAAGAATGTAAGATGGATAGAGGCAATGAATAAGGAGATCTAAGCACTGCATAGATGTAGAATGAGGGTGATGGTCCCAAGGCCCAAATGAAAAAATGTTGTATGGTTGAAATGGGTGCATAAAATAAAGTGTAAAAGCAAACTGTTCAATTGCGAAGTTCAAAGGAAAGCTAGTTGCAATATTAATCAAGAATATGGGATAAACTATGATGAAAAATTTAATCATGTGGTGAAATGATCACGATTATGTTCCTTGCGCTAGCCCCTGATTAGGAGATATTCCATATTGATGTTAAGAATGCATTTTTGGATGGGGACCCAAACGAAGCATAAATAGAGCAATCAAGGACAGAGTGAAGGACATCTAAAACTCATGGTGTGGAAATTAAATTAGGTGATATATGGGCTGGGGCCTTGGCAGTAGTACTAACAAGCTCTATGATGAAGTCTCTGACTCCATTCTCACCAAAGGGTAGGGGCCCAAATCCCCACTGGCTTGCCCTTTTCTTATTTACCCAAAACAAAAAGAACCCTAGTGGGCCACTCCTTATTTATTCTGCATGATGGAAAAGATATCGCCATTGTAATTACTCTATGTGCATGACATTATTCATAGAGGCAGCTTATTGAAAAAGGTGAATCACATCCAAGAGGCATAAGCATGGTCTACGAAGAGATCATCTAGAGCCTGCCAAGAGAATATTAAGGTACATAAAGCGCACTACGAATGATGGGCTGCTTAAAAATAAACAACATTTCACATCTAGGATGCTGAAGCAAGAGAAAATTACAAGTTATTATGTGTTTATGAGCAGCAAATTGGTATTCTGGCCTTGCAAGAAACAAAGGACAATAGGAAGGTCAAGCACGAAGGCTACAAGGAATGGCAGCCAGTCACTTCTAAAATTACATCAATAAAGAGTCTTGTTATGGTTCTCGGTCTTAAATTATGAGCAGCATTCTATGCTGCAATAATCAAAGTGCAATAGCCATCCCCATAAATCCTGTGCTTCATAGAGAGACCGAACATATTTCAGATAGATCAACACTTGTGAGAGAGAAAATTGAAGACAAATAAATAGTAGCAAAATTTGTTGGGAGCAAAGAACCCATGGCAGAGATTTTTACAAAAGGACTGACCAAGCAAAGGCATAGACTTCTAAAGGGCAAGTTGTCCATAATTGTTACAGATGTATAGAATGAGGGTGTCATGTTAAGGATATGACATGATGTGCAAGGGAAAACTTGTAAATAGGCATTTATATGTCTTAGTTATTTTATGTTCATAGGTAATAATTGACATTGTCATGGAGACGTTAATCTTATACAAATACGTAGGGACGTCCAAAACCCAAGTTTTTTATGGGCGATCCATTGTTTATGCACCAGGCTCCTATCCTACTCATGCATATCCTCTCTCCTTTCCTTTTGAATAATTTCCAGATTTAACACAGTTAATGAAAATAGTGAAATCATTGCAAATTTCAAGACTAATAGAAACGCAAATGTAGAACTTGCAAGTATTTCTATTTTCTTTACCCTGTGTGTATTTGGACAGGCAAATCGAAACTTATAGCGACCTCCAGACTGCACATGAAGATGTAATCAATGAAGGATTTGTTTTGGATACGAATAGGCTTTCTGGCTGCACATAAGTAAAAATATAACCCCTGCTCAAAAATAAATATAACATTTATTGTTATGGCTCTCAAAATATTTAAATACCAAAAGTATCTAAAACCCACCACTTAAAGCTTCTACAAGACCAGCTTCAGCATCCATCTTACTAACATGTGTATCAATTTGCAGACCACTTCGATATGCAGCTATACTCTTCAAGCCGATAATTTTGTCAGCAACTGTGGAGAAGATGTATAGGAAAATGCCACTCTATTGTTGTGCATTCATAGATTAGGAGCTAGAAATCATGTTACATTAATACGATTTAAAAGGATATGACTTCAAACTCTTAAGGAAGAGTTCAGTGAACATTTCCAATGTCCATTGCTGTCCATCCCTAAGCCCCTGCAGAATAAGTCACATCAACCACATATCATAGTCTTTAGTGCCAACTGCTAAAATGTTAGTAGGAATTAACATTCAAGAGCTAGAAAAAAGGAACTCCTGATCTCAATAATAGAGGCATACAGATGAATCCATAACCATAAAATGGAAGTTTCATAAAAGAAGGCTTTTTTTAGTCAGTTAAGCTCGATATTGACATAATTTCAAGGTTTATGCTAGTTGACCTCTATGCCTGAAATATGTAAATCAGAAATCTAAAATTTGTTTTTCATATTTTGAATTGCAAATTAGAAATCTACAAATAGAAGAAGGTATCTCCTGACTCCAAATTCTGTGAACTCACAGTCAGACATATCCAAGAAAAGCCAATCTTATAGACTGAAGATCGATATAGACCTCCAAATGCATGAAATCACCTCGAGAAAGAAAGCCTTCCCCATAAGAATCAGTTTAACAGTCATATTAAGTTAGCAATTGGTAGTTAATGCTAGAACGATATTTAACTTGATTTATGCCAAAAGACATTCCCATAGATGCCAGATAGAGCCACTAAAGCATGGATAACTAGTTCTTCAAGTAAGCATATGAAAATCATAAAGAAAGTTAACATGTATCAACTTCAAAGGCGTAATATATCAAGTACGTCAAATTCCATAGATAAACTATAGGGTCTATGTTCCTCATGAATCCTGATACATGTTCACAAGAAGAATAACATGAGACGTAATAAGTGTGTTTATGAAAGTTAAGACATGCATCTTGCATACTGCCATAATATAACAGAATGCATACAATTTTATTTCAAGAATGTTTTAATTCAAGGTAATATGACACCTTTTTTTTTTTCGAATGTCATGACTCAAATTTAACTATGATTTCAAAAGTACAATAATTGATGGGAAATTTATCTAATACACCCACAAGAGATGAACTATTTAACAATACCCTTTTGGAACTATTCCAACTCAAGACCATGTGTTATTTTTATGGGAATTTGGAAATTAAATCTAGGAGAAATTTACCCGTATATCCCATTTAAAACATCCAAGTATGGAAGTCCACCAACCCGACCCCCCCCCCCCCCCCCCCCTTCCCCCACCCACATGCCCAAAAAAATTTTGTATATTACAAGCATAACCCTTTTGTCCTTTGTTTCTTTTTTTTCCCAGTTTTACCCTCACTTGGAGACCAAAAAAAATCAAAGTTACTAATTCCCAGTTTTTAAGAGAGTTTTCACTTCGTATATTGAAAATCCAAAGTTATACTTGACTTTGGATTTTGAATATCCAAAGTTGTATGGAAATCTCATTTACAGTATAACTTCGTATTTCAAAAATCCAAAGTCAAGAGTGACTTTGAATTTTTAACATTTGAAGTGATTTTGGTCTTTCCCCTAAAAATGACATTAAAAGAAATATGACTACATATTGAAAATCCGAAGTCATTTGTGACTTCAGATATTCAATATCTGAAGTCATGGGTAAAATAGGAACAGAAAAATGAAAAACAAAAGGCACATGCGCATAATTACAAAAGTTAAGTGGCATTTTTATAATTACAATTGTCAAATGGGATATCTGGGTAAATTTCTCTAAGTCAAAAGATACAGGTAATGTGTTAAATTGTAAATGGGTAACTTGATAAATTTAAGCAAGGTTCATAGAAAGTGGAATGCTCAAAAAGGTCAAGGTGTAGGTCCAAAAGGACATGGTTGGAAGTAGTAAGAAAATATATGGAGACTTATGGCCTCACTAAAGGTATGGCTTTGATAAAGCAAAATGGCAGACCAAAATTTGTGTCACTGACCCCAAATAGTTGGGAAAATGCTCTAATGATGATGATGATGACGATGATAACGATGATGATGAAATTTCAATATGATATAGTCATTGAAATGAAACAAGAGATTGCATGTTTCAGAAGAGCATATATACATCCTTAAAAGTCATGTGCAACTATAAAACTTTGCATGCATGCACTTAGAAAACATTCCAGCACATAATTCCGCTACATAGAAATTTTTCAAAAATGGACACAGGTCATATGAAGCTGAATTCTAAAATTGCAACTTCATAAACTGACTTTTAGAATTTCGGTACAGACATAGATTTAGGGCATCAAGCTCTAATGCAGTGAGTCTCACTGCTTCATAACACAATACATACATTAAGCTTGGGACATATTTTCCCTAACAAATAAAACCTAGATATAACAAAGCAAAATCCATTTTAGAACAATTATTTTTATTTTGTGCATGTAAATTTCTATGTAAAGCCAACATCCATTACAGCACAAAAATCAAAAATTAACCTAAAACCATTACAGCACAAAAACCACCATTTAAAACTATAGGAAATTATGACCTGCAAAAGCATATTTTATTTTGGGTAGGCTAGCAACGGGATTGGAACCCAGAATGTGGTGCTACAATTGTCAAGGCCCTGACCATTCAAGCCCAGTGCCCAATCCCACCTGCAAAGGCTTATATTTGCTCCATGCTCTTTTTTAGCCAGTTGAGATGTTGTAAGAATGAAATTCTTTTCTTGGGCCTACCAGAGCTTATAAGACGTATGTTGTTTACATTAGCCTGCGTGAATGAAAATTGAAATAATAATTTTCTCAATATTCCATTAAAGTTCCATTATAATAGAGCTCTCAACTCCTTTCGCTCTAAAGACTAACATTTTGTACAAAGAAATATCAAGAAAAAACAGCAATTAATCCACCACCAAAGCGCTTGTATTAAGAGCGTAGTGCAACTTAGATATAAGGATACCAAATCCGGTGTCAATATCAACAAAAAATCAATTATTGAAGTTGCAGAAGTCACTAGAGCCACATACTTCAAGAAGTCATAGGAGCTTTAAAGAAAGATGAAAGAAAATAAAAACCACAAAAAAAAAATTCTCACTTCATCAAGAATCTTCCCAGCAAGGTGTTCAATTCTTAAAATTCTGCCAACAATTGGTGCATAAGTCTGATGCCACTCAATATCATACATTTTATCAAGTGCAAGCCCATCATCCACGAGGATCACACCAATATTTGCAGCTCCAAAGCATTTTGAGCAAATTGAGTCTATTCCTGAGGATTTGCGATAACTTTGTACCCCATCAAGTGATTCTTCACACCCATACAAACTTGCAAGGTCCCGTATGCCTCTCTGAAATCCATAAAGGTGTCACATCACAAAGATACAACTTGAATTATTCCCATATAATAAAACAGCAAAATAAATAGCTATGCCTAAGGTTCTTCAAAGAGGTAGCCATGTCTAAGGGCTCATGTAAAAGAAAAAACAATCCAATACCTCATCAAGAAAAATAACAAGGTCAAAAATAAATGGAGGTTTGACAAATTTTAGGAGGAGTCGTCAAAGTTATGTAATCTCTGCACAAGGTTCAAGACAAGAAATATTGTGTAGTCCTTTGGGATCAATTTTTTAAGTATCATTGGCCTTGAAACATTTTCAGCAACATCATTCTGGATAGTGAATTCATCATAATGAAGAGATCATAGAATTAGGAAAGGCAGGAACATTTCAAGAAAACAGAAATTCAAAGAGAGCACAATAATGTCATGTCGCCCAAATCATAGAATTCCCCTTAAAACAACCATAAATTCCACTATCAAATAGCCCCTGAAGAAACATTCCTGGTGTTCCTTTTAACAAATAACAAATCCAATGAAGAAAAGGAATTTAATATAATGAGACTTGGGAACAAACTAAACAAGAACTACAATGATCACTAGTATATTACCTTGGACCTTCCTAAGTTACACCTATATATATCAATTCATATTTAGACTCCATCTATTATTAGTAAGTGCACGCAGTTGAAAAAACAGCAAGGAAGAATGCTAAATACAAATAAGGAAAAAAAAAAAAGAAAAGTAGTTAGGTGGTGCAACCCTCCCTTCTCTACACGTTAAACCTCTAAGCACTGGTTGGCCATGTTGACATGCAACTTTAAGATGAGACTCAAATGGAAAAATCAGATGTATGCAACCATTGGAAAGCAAAGACGAGGCAATAAGATGGTATTTCCCTATCATCCAAGTTACATATCAATTGACTGTATGTTACCCCGCATACAATGAAATGAAGCAAATATTTGATTAGCATTTTTAAGTTATAAACATTGAGAATCATACAGTGTAAGTCAACTTCATGAAAAATTTTGTCAATACGGAACAAATGAAGAAATTGGGAAGTTGAAATTAATAGAATTTCTCTTTAGCACATGTTATTGAAGCTGACAACAGCTAGGATTGTGGTCTTATTAGTATACGCGGATGTATTGAAATCAAAATTGATGACTCTGATGAATGATAATTACTCATCTGGACAATGATTAAGGTCTGAGGACTGGATGAAAGACATAGGTCATATGAGATACTTTTGGGGTAACAACACAAGGTATTTTGCTCACCCAGCACAAGTACAGGCAACATTAAAATAGCGCATACCCTCGCCTCATAAACTGTAAGAGGTTCAATACGCCATTTGAGGTGAAATTGACTGTGTCCAAATGTGTTAGAGACTTTTTAGCAAATCTAACAGAGCATTGCCAAGTATTGGATAGTCTGATCTACTTGTCTATGATTGCACATTTGCTTGTGAGCTCATGTACACAATCTGCACATGAGTGACCCTTAACTAGCAGAGTCATCAGCAGTTCATCATATATCATATGGTTATCTTTGGAGCAATCCAGGACATGACCATTATACTCTGCTTCCTATGGTCTTGGAGTGACTACATGTGTCGATGCTGATAGCGGTTGATTGCCCAGACACCTTGAGAGGCACAGATGGATCTTGCATGTTGTTGGTTCCAATCTGATTTTTTGGAGAATCGAACCAAGCTTTGGCCCATATCCTCTTCCTGTAATAAGATTTGATTGATCACTCAGCGAGCTTGCGGACATACTATGGACTGCATTATTTGGAGAAGTAGTATTTCTGTCTAAATTGTGATTAATTCAGTAACCCACAGCTAAATTAAGCATCTTCAGTTTACCACTTTCAATTAATTTGATTCCATTTCACAATTGACACACTTTACCAACCTCAAAAGTGCTGACCTCTTAAAAGTGGCCGAAATTCGTACTAAAGGGATGAACTTTGTGAAGCACGGTTTTATTTCTTTGTTTGAATGGTTATCTTTGCAAGACAAGTTTCTACTTAGAAAACTGCTGCCATTTGAAGAGTATTTTTAATAGTTCAATTTGCGTGTAGTTTGCATGTATACAAGATTAACCGTCATTATACCATTATACGTGAATGTTACATATGCTTTACTTTTATTGTCTTTTAGCCACAAATATGGCTGAAATTGTAATCGGAACTCATTCCCTTAAATTGCAGTGAGCATCAAAGACTTGATCATCAGAGGTTCAATTTCTTAGTTTAACAAGAGTCCTTCAGATGGCATTTACACTAGTGTTATAACCAAGTCCATGAACTCCAATCCAAGTCGATTGCAAATTTGCAATGTTTTCAAGACCAAAAATCAAATTCGTTGAATTGATAATCCAAGTGAGGACTCTAAAACTCTTATTTGATATTTGAAAAAACAGGGAAGACTTCATATGAATACTGAAAAAATGCGCCTTCATGGCTATGATATTCGAACGATCACAGTTTGCAAGAAAAAAACACCAGAAAATCAATGGGGAGATAAGTTACCAATGAAAAGAAGTAAAAAACGTCAGACATGAATTGAATCAACAGTAGAAAGAGATGAAACAAAAAGTCAACAACAGAGAAAAAACGATCATGCAGCAGAGAGACAGAGAAGAAGAACAGAGCAGCTCATTTGGTAGATGGGTCAAGTGATTAAGCTAGAGACAGGGAAAGTGATACTGATGTTTAGAGAGAGAAAGACGAAAGAGAAAACCTTGAAGGAGAGAGTGTGAGGGACGTCATGAAGGGCCTCCTCATGGTCAGCCTCTGAAAAGCATTTGAGGAAAGAGAAGGAGCTGTCCACTGAAACCACGTTGTGGCAGTGGCCATCGACCAGCTCCACTTCCTCCACCACCTCCCATATCTCTCCATACTTTTTCCTGCTCTCCATTCTCATTCTCTCTCTCGTCTCTCTCTCTTCACACAGAGTGCAACTGCATTTCTCTGTCTTACATTATTATATACATCTGCGGAGTGCCAGAAGTCAGACCAGTAGCGCATAACGATGAATGTTGGCCACGGGCCCGATCCATTACCAAGTGTCAAAATATTATATGATCGCGCGGGAGCATTTTTCTCCGTTTACTAGTTTGGGTTTAGGAAGAGGTTTCGATAAGGCCCAGGCTTTTATGAAACAAAATAAAGCGTCACATCAAATTCTCCTCGTAAAGCACTTTTGATGATTCCAAATCAATTTGTAACACTCACATTAAAATTCAAAATTTAAAAACATGGTGCAAAATTTGTGGATATGTAAACATCTATTTTTAAAGAAAAACAGATTTGTTACAATAAACGCTATTTTTAAAGCTTCAAATATTATTATTTTTTTTACAAACACGATGTTCGAGATGATTGATGTAAAGGTTTTTTCATGCTTGACATGTAATTTTTCATGTGTTATGAAGTGAGGATTTACGTATTTTGATAGAGCTGCAACCCTATCAAACCCTTTTCCTTGGGGGTATTCTTAGGTCCAAGACTAGGTCGGGCAGCTCGACCTAGCCCGTTTTGCCCAGCCCTATAAAAGTAGGGCCTGGACTAAAAATTGTGGGCCAAGGGTCAGGCTAGGGCCAGTGTTAGCCAAATTTGACCTAGCTTAGCCTTCTCTTTTCTTTTTTTTCTTTTTATGTCTTCATTTATTTTTATATCCGCTCATAGCCACTCTTACTTAAGTCTATGGGCTTCTTTGACTAGGTATATGGACCTCTTTGACCAATATACTAAAAAAAAAACCAAGAAAAATTAATCTGGCAACCTAAACAATATAATATTAAAATCAAACATGGAACCTCGCATATTTGAAAAGTTGGATCTAACTATTTGAGAACCCAATTTTTAAAACATAATTTAAATAATAATCTTGTGGTTTTTTTGTGGATTGCAAAAATTTTACCATATATATATATATATATATATATATATAATTTATTTTGCATAAATCTTAATCTTAATTTTTATTATTATCTTAAAAACATGAATAAAGCATAATTATAGTTAATTAATTGTCGTAAAATTCCTATATAATAAAGGAATAAAAATATTATGAAGATAGCAGAAATAACAGAAACATCTAAGATAATCCAAGAGGTATGAGTTGAATTTCTAATTTTAATACTGAAAACTAATTTCAATTGCATTTCATAACTATATCA
The DNA here is from genome assembly GCF_000471905.2 of Amborella trichopoda. The sequence continues at coordinate 984,562 of NW_006498246.1, forward strand.
TCAATACATATTAGTACAAAGGAATCGTAATGTTTATATGAAACTTACTGTTGACATATACAGTAGCTATTAAACAACTTCCATTCTGATGGACAGTAAGTAGGGAAAAAAGAGAAATTACAATCACACATGAAGAAAAGTAAGAATAAAAGTTACCAACTCTGTAGTAAACGGTGTATACAAGACTGATAGAAAGCTAATCTATTGTAGTAGAAAAGAGCGAATAGCAGAGAAAAATAAGAGAGGAATGTTGAAGAAGGTCTTCTGATGTGGCTATGAGGTCTCCTTGTTCTCCGCCCTCCAACTTTAGCGGAGATGGGGTTTTATAGACGGAGTCGCATGTCGATGGCTGCCAGGTGGACGAAGATGCGCTCCTGAGATGATGGTGATATGATGGAAGATGCTTTTGTAAATAAGGAAGATTGCTTTTGTGGCTGAGGAAGTCTCAGTAGTGTCAGTGATGAAGGCTTGGTGGAATGGGATGCCATGTGGCAGTAAATAAAACAACAGCGGTCGGTGAGAATCTTGCTTTATTATAAAAAGACAATCATGGTACTATTTATTGAGGACACGTGGACGCTTTGATGTTCGAAAAAGAAGGGATTGATTTGACTAATATTTAGTCATATCAGCAAAAGAATCTAATTACTATGCTTGGAGTCCTATCAAATGAAGGAATCTTGCTTTTCACTATTCAAAGGGTCATATCAGGTCTGCTTTATATTCAAAGGGTCATATCAGATCTGCTTTATGGATATTTGGGATATTTTCCTAGATAAGGATAATATTTTCTTGGACTTAATGAGCCTGGGCCTAAGAGTCTGGTTTGTGACTGAAATCCTCCAGTAAGGGATTACTGAATTGGACCGTTTCTTCTGATGTCGCCGGTGCTGTAGAAGGTTCAGCAAATATTCCAAAAAGTTGTTTTTCTAATTCAGCAAGAGTAGCACTAGGATAGGCTTATTTCATTTGCTTAATATAAGAAGAGAAAGTATGTAGGTCAACAGTATTGGGTGCAGTATTATGAGCAGAAGTATTATATATCTCAGAGGATGGAGGAATCCTTTTGAGAGGAAAAGAACGTGGGTCTGTGCTAAATAGTAAACAACCCCTTGAAAAAGATACAGAGGAATCAAGTACTTCTACTCAAATAGTTGTATATGAAAAAATTGCAACCCCATATAAATTAACTACTTCAGATGTCACAAGATTTGACTTACTTCCTCATATAATTGAACAAAATAATTATACGAATCTTTACCTACAAACAATAGGTAAACAAACAGTACAAATTGAAAATCTTTTATCTCCAGCTCCATCCATTCCTGTACCAAAACAATTACTATTTAAACCTCCTCATGAACTAAATAAAGAAAACTTTACTTATTTTAATGGATCTATTAATATCAAAATTATCTAAACTTGATATTACAAATAAAACTAAAGAAAAGGTTCCTGAACATGAAACCTTAATGCTTCAGGAAGAATTTGATGAATCTATGGATGATACAATTGAAAATAGAGAACAAGCATTTAATCAGTCTATTACATCTAGTCCACATATAGATGAAATCCAAAGAATTGCATATTCCAAAAATTGGAAACTTGCGATAGCCTTACCATATCATAGAAGACCAACACCTGTTGATATCCAATTTGAAGAAGCTTTCATATCCAATACTTCTTCCTATTCAGGAAGAACTTTAGTAAACTGGAACATAGATGGAATATATGAGCATCAAATCTTAGATACCATGCGACATATGACTATGTATGCATCTGCATGCAAAATGGTAGGAACCCATGATTAAGAAATAGCAAAAGCTATAATCTGTGGTTTTACATGATGGTTACGTGGATGGTGGGATTTTCATCTCCCAGAATCCATTAAAAAACAAATATTAAATAATACAAGACAATGGACTGCCACAAATGAACAAAACCAAGATGTCCTTTATACGGAAAGTGATGCAGTCAATACACTAATTTATACTATTACTCTTTATTTTATAGGAAACACCGCTGTCTTAGCATCTAGATCTGAAGATCTTTTATCTAATTTAAAATGTCCGACTCTATCCCATTACAAATGGTATAAAGATGTATTCTTTTCCCGTTTATTATTAAGAGAAGATAGCCAGCTTGAACACTGGAAAGAAAAATTCATAGCTGGATTACCTTATTTATTCGCTGAGAAGGTAAAGGTAAAATAGCGTCTTAAAAATAGAAATGGTGGTATAATAAATTATTCTAAATATACGTTAGGAGAATTATCATCTGAAATATATGCTGAAGGAATAGCATTATGCACAGATATGAAACTAAAGAAACAACTTGATAAACAAAAAATGACTGGTAGAAAAGAATTAGGTGATTTTTGTGAACAATTTGGTTACCATATAGAAAAAGATAAAATTCATAAAATTCATAAAAAGATAAAAAAACATAGATCTAACCAAAAACAAAAATATCATTCTAAGAAATAGAAACATAAATAGAAAAGAGATAAATTTATCAAACGATTTGCTCCCAAATATTCTGCCTTTAAGAAAAAGGGCAAAAGAAAATTACATGTCTGTTATAAATGTGGTAAAATTGGCCATTATAAAAGCCAATGTAAAATCAAAAAGAAAATCGAAACTCTTATATTAGATGAATCCTTAAGAAATAATCTATTTGACCTAGTACAAATATATAATTCCTCTACTAGTTTTGATGCGGATTCTCAATCCAGTAGCGATATGTCATTATTAGAAAATATACAAGATGAAAATCTTATTTGGTCAGATACATCAGATGAATCTGATAATGATCTATGCGAACAATGCTCTGGCAAAACTCCAACTTGTTCTGGTAAAATTCCAATTCATAATCTTCATACCCTGACAAAAATAGATAATTTTATTTTAGATCTGATAGAAAAAATATCTGATCTCGATGACAGAAGGCAGGTTATTACACAATTTATTAATTTAACCAAAGAAAAACCTAAACCAGTTACGTTGATCAAACCTCCAGATGAATACAACTTCTCTACTATAATGAAAAGAATCAGTCAACATGAAGCTATTCATAAAGAACCCACTATTGCTGAACTCAAAACAGAGGTAAATAATATTAAAATTGAAGTATCCCAATTCAAAAATAGGATACAAATTTTAGAATTACAAAATAATATTTCGGATGCAGTAACTGAAAATGATGATATTGAATTTGATAATTTAGTCCATACTTATAATCTTAAAAATAAACCTGAATCTTCAGGAGTCAAAATAAAGGAAGACGATACTGCATCCTTAAATTTACTTAATAAAGTAATTACTCAAAAATGGTTTGTATTAGTCAAAATCGTAATCAATAATGAGTATGACTTCCAATCTTTAGCCTTAATAGACTCTGAAGCAGATTTAAACTGTCTCAATGAAGGATTAGTACCTACTAAATATTTTGATAAAACAACTCAAATCTTAAACACTGCTGATGGTAGTAGATTATATATTAAATATAAATTATCAAATACTATGATCTGCAATAACGGACATTGTTTTCCAACCCCTTTTATCATGATTAAAAGATTAAGTCAAGCTGTAATCCTTGGTGTACCCTTTATGACTTTACTTTATCCCATGACAATTACTCATACATGAATAGAAACACAAATAAACAATACTACAATCCAATTTGAATTCCTAGATAAACCTAAAATCAAATAAATCAATACTGTCAAAACAATTATTAAACAAAAGGAACATTTTCTATGTTCTTTACAAACATAAATCAAACATAAAATAACATGTGAAAAATTACAAACCTCTGAATTAATCCAAAAAATACAGTCCCTAAAGATATTAATTGAAAAAGAAATATGTAATGATTTACCTAATGCATTCTGGAATAGGAAACAACATCTTATTAGTTTACCTTATGAGCCTGATTTTGATGAAAAGAAAATACCAACAAAGGCTAGACCAATTCAAATGAACAGTGAATTACTACAAACATGCAAAATTGAAATAGATGACTTAATTCAGAAACAACTAATAAGACCTAGTCAATCCCCTTGGAGTTGCTCAGCATTTTATGTAAATAAGAATGCTGAAAAAGAAAGAGGAGTTCCTCGACTAATTATAATATATATATATATATATATATATATATATATATAATAA
>NW_006498246.1:1001710-1042824 GCF_000471905.2 Amborella trichopoda
GAGGGGAGAATAATTGACAGAGGTAAGTGTGGGGGAAATGAAATAGTTACATTGGGGGAGAGATAATAATTTATTTTTGTTGAGTAATTCAGTGGGGAAGCAAGTCGCTACTCTTTTTTTCAGATTAATTAAGGAGCTTTTGAAAGTGTCGATAAGTGGTGTCAGTAGGATCGGAAACTACAACATGGGAACTAGGAATGGGGAGTAATACCACCATAAGCTAGCCCTTTTCCTGAGGAAAAAAATAATTGAGAGAGTTTATTGATGCAATTTTAGTGTTCTTAATGTTAAGTTACTCAAATTTAATTTTAATTCATGGAGAGAAATACATAAGGGAGAGAGAAAATAATTGAGAAATAAGCATAGGGGAGCGAGAGAAGAAAATATTAACATTGGGGTGAGAGATACATAAATATAAGAAATGATTAATGTGAGTTTGCATTTATTTTGATAGAGAGATAAACATGAGAGAGAGAGAGAGGAAGAGAAAGAGAGACACAATAAAAGATTAACATGCGAAAGAGAGACTTTGGGAGGTAGAGAATAATTGAGCGAGATAAGTGTGGGGAAAGAGAGAGAGGGAGGTAAATATTAACATGGGCGGGAGCGAGATATACATGGGGAGAGCGATAAGAGGGCAGATTTAAAAACAAAAGAAAAAAAAAAGAAAAAAATGACATGCGGTGAGAGAATAAAGCGGTGATTCTCTTGCTTAATATAAAACTATTTGGATTACGAGCGTTGTATGTAGAACATAATTATCATTCATATAAATAATAATATAAGTACGTAACATATGGATTATGTTATCGTGAAATAATCATGTGAATTTGCTTTAGGTGATCAGGTATGTATGCATCATTTTATCATTTGAATAGAAAAATATTAAAATGAAGGGTGTAAATTTATGTATAATTTGTACTTTTTAAAATATATAAGATAATGGCATAACATGAAAGAAATATCCAAATGGAATAACAATATTAACTAGCTATTCACATATAAAAGAATTCAAATAATAGAAAATGCAATGAATTTGAATAGCAGTTTCATGAATGAAATATTAAGTAGTGGTTGTTCTAGAATATGATATATATTTGTCATCATGTATTTCACTATTGTTTGATTTCAAAAAGTATTTAGCATGACCCGAACTTCAAAAATGTGATTTGTTTTAGGATCTTTTGTATTATTTGTTGAACATGATCTACAATATTTGCCTGCACTAATTGATGAATTTTAGATTTAAGCATTATAGATTAATCTATTTTGTGATAAAATATAAAAATAAGAATTAGATATATTTGATGCAATAAATTATGTAGTGCATATACTTGTTGTTGAAGGCTGTGAAGTTGTTATGTTGATGTACCGAATAGATGCTTTACTTCTTTACCAAAAATTGTTACTTTCAATTCGATTGTGTCATCTATTATTCTATATTGGAGACAATACCTATAAAAAATTTATGTTATCCGAGTTTTTGTGTATTAAATATAATAAAATAATAATTTTGGTTCATGGATATCTTACATGGAACATGTTTTGACATTATCTGATAGGCACTTTGAGCAATGATGTTTTATTTTTACCAAATTGGAATGTTTTTGTTAAACATTACAAGCATATCTCGTCGTCGACATGAAGTATTGTCGCTTGACTTGTGAAATTATGTATTTCACCTACATAAATTTTGATAATATGTTGTTAATTTTTATAAATATTAGTATACATTAGATAGATTTTTATTAGCTCATACAGTTTGTCGCTCGACAATATCCATATTGGTTATTTCTTTTATTGTCTTTGATGAGGATCCACTTTTTCTTTTTGTGATGATGTCAATGTTGTAATTTCTAATATTCTATAATTTTAAATCATGGATCATGAAAGTTTATATGTTTAGTTGTATGGTATGAAGAATAATAAAATATAGTCAACTTACCATTACTTAAACTGAAAATAAACTTTTATTGCTCGATTCCTATATAATCTTGTTCATTTAGAGAATGATGTGTCTGTAAAAAATGGAAGACTTTTAGTTACATGCATTTTATATAATATTTTTGTAAAGCTAAATTTTTTAAAAATGAGATATTTAACATATGGTAACCTAATGTTTGTGATAATCATTATTTTGTTTGTGGATTCTTGTTCTAGGCTATCCTTAGCAATTTGTCCCAAAAGTGCTACATTGATTCGATTGTGCCTATGTAACAAATGATATATAATTATTATATAAATAATTATAACAAAAAATATTTGTGTGAGTGTTTTTGTGTGCATTAGCTTAAATGAAAAAGTGGGTAAAGTAATGTTTACTTGTCATCCATAAGAAATAAATCTCTTCTGTTTGATATGACATTGTCATTTTCCTCCGAAAATTAATAAGATGACCAAACCAAACGACTACTCCCAATAAGTCTACATCATTAATAAAAGATCAGTGGATGTTTTGCATGTGTAAATAAATACATTGGATTTAGTTGTTATAACGTTTCTCACCTTTGCAGGTTTTACATTGACGAATGATGATGCCTCTAGCATATATAGAAATGGATAGGACTTTTCATAAGGAATTTCAATATCAATGTCAATTTCTTGGATATTTATGCAACGAGTTACAATGAACCCTATACTCATTTGGTAACGCTTGATACTCCTTTATGCTCTTTCGGAACATTATTTTAGTTATTTTGTATACTGATGTTTCTTATAGTGTAAACATGAAGAGATCAAAGTCACTATCATTTATAATTCCTTCGATCTCTACTCCATCAAAATAATTGAGTATATAAATGACCAAAGATAATTAATTGTGAAATTAGTACTATAACATAGTACAAAAAATATGTGCAATTATTTTATGTGGATAACCTTATGTTTATAAATAGCCGCTTCATGTGTCTTTGTTCAGACCTATCATCAAATTATTTTGTTTCTATTCTTCCAAGTAACAATTTCGCTTTTACGTGATCATGTTTATTGTGCTCAAAGACATGGTTAAATGGTATCTCTAGATCTTCCATCATGTAATATGAATAATAAAACTCTTTCAATATATAATAAAAGAATTACATTATTTGAACTCATTGTACCATATTTTTTTACGGCGAATATATAAGTTGTTGTAAATTTCTTTATATTAAATTTTTTTATATACGATATTCTCTGTGAAATTTTCTTTTTGCCCATGCAGTGAATATTCTTTAATATATACTTTTGTGTTTTCTTTTGTTATAGCCCTAGACAATACAATACATAGTTGGTCATTAGACATAATCGTCCAAAAAAGTTCCAACCAAGGGGATTATTTGTTCGCAAGCTTTATTAAATGACATGGAAAATGCAAGGCAAGTCGGGAATTGTTTCCTCTTAAACTTTATTGGGTAAGTAGAATCTTCTGGTGTAAGTATCATTATCTGTGGGAGGATTACAATATCTCCTGTATGTTTTCCATCAATTATCTCAGCTTCGATTGTATTTTGAGTGAATTCCTTACTCAATAATTTTGTCCCATTACAGATACTGTCTTTTGGGATTAATTATTTTAACAATATAACTGGTGCACTAACTTTTAATGTTAATATATGAGGAGGGGAGTCGCATCATGTTAGGCTATTAAAAAATTCCTTAGGATTTAGCTTGTGAATATCTTCAGGCACAATATCAAAGCTGTTGTACGCATGTTCCTATCCTAGAAAGATTGATATTGTTGCATCATTCAACTTATCAATAATATCATTTAGTGTAGCTAATATTGCATGCCATGCTAAATTGATTTCGATATACCAGTTTGAAAGACGTCATATTTTTTCGAGCCAGTGATATGGATTTTTGCCATTTGGTATTTTGACCATCATGTCTTCTGGTATTCTCATAAAATCTTCAAATATTGTTTCTTTAGGGCATGTTGGATAAGTAGAAGTTTCTAAAAGCGGGAGTTAAATGTCTCACTTCCATGTTTGATATTGTTGTGTGGAAGTTGTAACGTAGTGGGATAGTTCTTTCCACTCTCAAAAACTCCACATATCAAATGAACTCTTAGTTCCATCTCCAATACGGAGTAGGAAAGAAGCAAATGATAGGTCAAATCTTGCTTGCATGTTTTGGTCTAGTTGTAGTTTAATGACTTAGGGGCCGAAAATAGGAACTTGTTTTTGAATTCACTACAATTTATGCTCTTGTTTCACATATGGGATTTGTTGAAAGTTTCCAGCATAGACTATTATTTTTTCCCCAAATGGTAATGATAACATCACATCTTGGAAGGTTCTATCCACTACTTACAAAAGCACACTTCATCATCATGGGTGCTTCATCCTATATTATAATTTGACTACCTCTTATTATGTTACTGACTTTGCTTTACTTGGGTATATTACATAGATTTTAGTGTAGGACTGAGGGATTTTGAACATGGAATGAGTTGTTCATCCATCAGACAAGTTTGTTGCTGTTGTTCCTAAAGAGATTGTAGGCAAGGCAAGATGTTGTTACTTCTCGCTATTGCCAATAATGCATAATACATAATTCTAATTGGAATTTCTCCCTCTAAGTCACATAACGTCATGTGCAAGGATCGCAAAAGAGAGAAATCTCCAAACTAGTTAGGTATTGGAGAGAAGAGAGAATTCCCATGAAGTTGATTTCAGAGAGATAAACAAGCTTCTTAAGGGATGCATCTATGGGCTTAGAGATTAAACACCTCGATAAGATTGTGATTATGACTCTAGAGAGCGAAGATATAGATTGGTTTCATTGTGTACTTGAGGATACCAGATTTAATACATTGAGTCGAAGCACCTCCAATCTCTTGAAGTCTTGGATTAGAATTTTTAGATACAGGTTCTTGAGTTCTAATGGTAGTGAAAACATATAAAACATTGGAGAAGAGGAGAGGTCCAAGTGAATTAATGAAGTCAATTAGGCAATTTCCATAGCGACTTGGCTTGAAAAACCAGAGTTGGAAAGGCTGAGATAGGCCAAGCATTTCAGTTTGTGAATTCTACGAGGAATTGGTGAGAACGATAAATCATTGAAGCTGGGGTCCAAGTATCGAATGTGGGTTCGATTAAAAAGAGATGAATCGATGATACCAGAGAGCGAGGTTTCTTCGTAGTTGGTTTAGTTGAGTTTTTCAACTAGTTCAGTAGAATCATTGTAAGTTATGTCTTTCCCTAAGCAACAGTCAAAGTTGATTACCCATGATTAAAGCCTAAGTGGGTTGAGGACTAAACCTTGCTTGAATTGGAGGACTAAACCATCTAGGTAATGGAGAAAAGAGAGTTCCCATTGAAACTGATTTCAGAGAGAGAAACAAGCTTATTTAGGGACGCGACTATAGGCCCAGAGATTGAACACCTCGATAAGATTATGATTCTAAAACTAGAGAGCAAGGATAGAGGCTGACTCTATTGAGTGCTTGAGGATGCCAGATCTAATCCATTGAGTCGAAGCACCTTCAATCCCTTGAGGTCTTGGATTAGAATTTTTAGGTCTAGGCTCTTGAGCTCTAATGGTGGTGAAAACATAGGAAATATTGAAGAAGATGAGATGTCTAAGTGAACTAATGAAGTCAATTGAGCAATTTCCAAAAGGACTTAGCTTGAAAAACCAAAGTTGGAGAGGCTGAGATAGGCTAAGCCTTTCAGTTTGCGAATTCCACAAAGAATTGATGAGAACGAAAAATCATTGAAGCTGAGGTCCAAGTATCGAATGTGGATTAGATTAAAGAGAGATGAATCGATGATACCAGAGAGTGGGGTTTCTTCAGAGTTGGTTAAGTTGAGTTTTTCAACTAGTCAAATGTAATCGTTATAGATTATGCACTCTCTTGAGCAACAATCAGAGTTGGGTGTCCATGATTGAAGCCTAAATGGGTTGAGGACTAAGCCTGGCTTGAATTGGATGACTACATAGGTGTCCATAATTGAAACCTAGGTGGGTTGAGGACTAAGCCTTGCTTGAATTGGAGGATTAAACCATTCAGGTATTGAAGAAGAGAGAGTTCCCATTGAAGTTGATTTCAAAAAGAGAAACAAGCTTATTAAGGGACGCATCTATGGGACCAGAGATTAAACACCTCGATAAGATTATGATTCTAAGACTAGAGAGCAAGGATAGAGACTGGCTCCATTGAGTGCTGGATGATTTCATATTTTAATCTATTGACTCGAAGCACTTCCAATCTCTTGAGGTTTTAGATTAGAATTTTTTGGTCCGAGCTCTTGAGCTTTAATGGAAGTGAAAACATGGAAAATATTGGGAAAGATGAGCGGTCCGAGTAAACTAATGAATTCAATTAAGCAATTTCCATAGGGACTTGGCCTAAAAAACCAGAGTTGGAGAGGCTCAGATAGGCCAAGTCTTTCAGTTTGTGAATTCCATTGGGAATTATTGAGAGCGAGAAATCATTGAGGCTGAGATCCAAGTACTGGATGTGGGATAGATTGAAGAGAGACGAATCGATTATACCAGAGAGTAGGGTTTCTTCGGAGTTGATCAAGTCGAGTTTTTCAGCTAGTCCAATGGAATCGCTGTAGGTTATGCCCTCCTCTGAGCAACAGTCAGAGTTGGGTGTCCATGATTGAAGCCTAGGTGGGTTGAGAACTAAGCATTGCTTGAATTAGAGGAGGAAGGTGATTTGATTATTTGCACATAAGGTAGCATTGGCTTTAACTATAAAGAAGATTAAGAAGTAAGAAATGACTTATATTTGTTAAGTTATGTGATTCATTGAAGAAAATGGAGAGACAAGTTTGCTTGTGAGATCCATATTTCTTTTCATGAGAACCCCCCCTCTCTCTATTTGAGTGAATCTCCTTTCTAAGTTTAAATCATCACATCTTAGATCCATTGAAATAAGTCAGGCTGAAGGCTCGAATGTGGTTAAGAAAAAGGACAAACAAGGATGTTATATTCTTTGACAGTTGGGATCTTGGGCTTGTTATATTCCACGGTTGTTCAAATAAGGGATGCAATCCCTCAATACATCGTAAAAAAAGAGAGTCCCTCATTTGAGGGGTCGAATCAACTCATAAAATTACTAAAAAGGTTAAATGACCACAAATTACCTTTTGGAGTTAACTTTTAAATTTCTATTTCAATTAGGTTTGTCTTAGAAAAAGTTAAAAAAGTTACCATGTTAACTTTTATTATGTAGTATTCCATAATTTTCAAACTTGGATTATAAAGAATTTCTAAAAGAATTATATTATTTGAGCTCATTGTAACATATCTTTTTACTAGGAATATATGAATTGTTGTAAATATCTTTATATACAATATTGTTTGTGAAATTAACTTTTTGCTTATGCACTAAATATTCCTTAATATATATTTTTGTCTTTTCTTTTGTTGTAACCTTAGAATACAATATATAGTTGGTCATGGGCAAAAACATAATCCTCCAAACAAAATTCCAACTGAGGGGATTGTTTGTCCTTGAGCTTTATTAATTGTTATGGCAAATGCAATACAAATATGGAATTGTTTCCTATTGAAATTTATTGGGTAAGTAGAGTCTTATGGTAGAAGTATCGATATCATGGGAGGAATACAATGTTTCCTATATGCTTCCCATCAATTATCTCAGCTTCGATTGTATTTTGAGTAAATGCCCTACACAATAATTTTGTTCAATTACAGAGATCGTCATTTAGGATTAAATATTTCAACAATATAACTGGCACATCAACTTTTAACCTCAACATATGGGGAGGGGAGCCACTTGGTGTTAGGGTATTCATAAATTCGTCAAGATATAAATTGTGAATATCTTCAGGCATAATATCAAAGCTGCAGTAGGCATGTTCCTCTCCTGGAAAGATTGATATTACCACATCATTCAAATCATCAATTATATCATTTCATATAGTTAATATTGTACGTTATGCTAAAATTGATTTTGATATACCATTTTGAAAGACGTCATGGAAGATTATTTTTGCGAACCACTAATATGGATTTCTTATTGGGTTTTTGTGGCTTAAAAGTCTTATGAGAGCTTGTATTCAAATATTTAATATAATAGAACATAAACTCAGTGGGAGTATGGTCTCTTGTGGACCAAGATAGAAAAATATTATTTGTCGATACTCAAACTTGGCTTGATGTGCTAGGGCAGTCGAATGGAAAAACCTTTATTCTTACCTAATATATAAAAAGTTAATTAGTTTTTTGAAGTAACGGTAATGCTCAATTTTAAAAAATAATGTTTTAGTAAAATTATCGTTAATATCCCTCCTAAATTTTGTAATAATATTAGGTCATCATCATGATGACGGAGCACCTATGATGACAAATAACCTATAATGACGAAGTATGCTTTTGAAGCAGTGGATAGAACCTTCCACAATATTACATCATCACTACTATTTGGGAAAAATAATGATTCTTTGTAAAGAATTTTGACAAGTCTTGCATGTAGTACCCCATGAAACAAGAGTAGAACTTGTAGCGAATTCAATAACAAATTCCTATTTATGGCCCTTAAGTAATTAAACTACAGCTATACCAAAATATGCAAGCACTATCAAATTCAAAAACAATTCTCATTTATGGCCCTCAAGTAATTAAATTACAACTATACCAAAACATGAAAGCAATATCAAATTCAAAAACAATTCTCATTTATGGCCCTCAAGTAATTAAATTACAACTATACCAAAACATGCAAGCAATATCTAATCCATCATTTGCTTCTTTCCTAATCTATATTGGAGATGGCACTGAAAAAATTTGAAGATTGTATAAGAATATCAAAAGACATGATGGTCAAAATACCAAAGGGCAGAAATGAAAGTTGGACAAGGCGATCGAGTACAATGTATATAGCTTTTAATTTTTCTTTTTCTCATTGATTATAACACTTACAAAAGTCCAAGTATAATAAAACTCATTTGAAATAAACAAGTAAATAACCAAAAAGTGACTCTCACATGATGCTAATAATTACAACTTCTTTTGTGCAATGAATAAAACCAACATAATGCTTATAGGAGCAAGAAAGCATAAGAAATAAGGTATTGTAAAGCACAAAGTAAAGATGCTGGAAGATTATTGTAACTAGACTTAGTACACCCCACACTTGGTGTCCTCCTCCATTACGTATGAGATCAATGGTTTATCTTAGATCTACAAAGTATGAGAAAGCTAAGGTTTCAACCCTTCGCAATATGCGAGCATGAAACAACTAGGAGGCCATAGTCTAGACCTCAATGGCTAGTGGTAGGGGCATGCCCCTCGCTTAGCCTTAGCTTGGGCGTAGCCCCTATTTTCTACCCCTAAATATTATCTAAGGGGAGATGGAGAGATCTTAGAGAGACAAAGCAGTTAGAGGGTGGCATGCTTCCCCAGGGAGAGTAGAGAGATATGAAAGATGTAGGGAGACGTGTGTGAATATAAGATGAGATGCCCCTTATTTATAGAGTTTCCAGGGGTTAAGTTTCCTTAGGTTAGCTATTTTTATTGAGATTAGATCCAGACTATTGATCATAGGATACTTGTGGAGTGAGAAATCTGAGCCATCTAATTCTTCGATTAATCATCATAATTCAAAAGAATGTGCTAGAACCTTATCCTTCAGCTTCCTAAACCTAATTCCTATCAAATAATAAATTATAAACAATAAATCATAGTTTCTTATCTCTTTAATAAATCTCTTTATTCACAGACATTTTTTTAATATTCAAACTTCTTATATATCAAAAGTTTCCATAACATATATCTTTTGAATATCCAAAACTTCTTTCATATCAAAAGTTTCCATGATACATATCTTGTTAATTGCCTTGGTCAATAAGATATAGACAATAGGAAAATGATATACCCACTAAGGGTGGCATGATATTTATGAGGCTCCCATGTGGGCCCCACACGCATATCTCATGTGATCCTATAGTGGCCCCCATATCATATATGATTTATGAAAATATAAAATTAAATTTTAGAATATGAGAAATCAACTTTATTTATCTCTGAATATCTAAATACTAAAAAAATAGTATCTCTTAATGTATAAATATCTTTTGTAAAAATAAAATATCCAGAGACTCATAAAAATTCAAATAATCAATCTAAAAATCATTTCACATCAAAATAATTAATTCTAAATAATTTTGATGGGAATAGAATCCAACTAGGTCTAGGAGTTATAATATCTCTGAAGCGCTCAATCTTCTACTGTAGACTATGATCCACGACTTGCTTTCTCAAACTGACCCAGCAGTTCACATAACCCACAGACCACTGCAGGGGTTTATGATTGGGCTACCAAAGTCAGCCAATAGAAAAGGGAACACATTCTCAGTCTATGGATTACATGTTTTCCCCTAGAGACGAGTCTAATATCACATAGACTTGATGCAACCACAGGTCTATGGTGCATATGGGTAATCTCTCGCACATGTACATGGTTCACCTTCAATGGTAACTCGCTTTTCTTATATGATTATCATATGTACATGCCACGTGATGATTTAGTTATAAGGCTTTACTCCTCATCTCTAGAGACCAACCATCACACAAAAGGATCACACAGTCCTTTAACTCACGCTTCTGGGCAACTCCGACATCACCAAGGGATGCCACTTCAAAGCCTCATCAGTTTTGTTTCATACCCAGGGGGACATCAGTGACATAATGTTGAGAAACTTGCGACATTTATAGACACGGACACCTGTTAACACTACCCCCGGGCCTTTTCATGTGATGTCAAATATCAAAGTAAATGATTATTCCTTTTCAAAAATTTTTAAGGTGATTATCCTTTTATACCCTATTTTTTATTTTCATATCACAATAGATCCAAAGATTCAAAATATATCTTCTACCTCCCTGATTAACTTTATCCACTTTTAAGTATTTTTTTAACCCTAACAAATATAAAAAAGATATGCTCATTCTAAACCCTTCCTCTCTTTACGTGATATATTCCTCCCAAATTTCTCTCTCTTTAACCTTCACCCTCTTTGTCTCTCTAACGGGGGGGGAGAGAGAGAGAGTGATAGACATAGGGGAGAAAGTGTGAAAATAGGTAGAGAGAGATTTAGGGGAAAATCACGTGAAGATAGAGAATGATGGTGTTTAAAAATGATATATCTTTCTTATATTTGTTTGGAGGGAAAAAAAATATGTTTAAATGGGATAAAGTTAGCTTAGGGGATTAAAAGATTTAAAACTTAGAATTTTTATGACCCAAATTATGTTTTGAAAACTTGGGTTTATTGAGATATAAAACTTAAAAATAGGGGTATGGAGATATTTTTTCTTTTTTTAATAATGGAATTGCTTACTTTTCACTTATAAAAAAGAGCATACTAAACCTTAAGAAGCATCTTATTCATATATAATATTTTGTAAGCCCAATACACAGCTAAAATCATCAAAGATAAGAATCATCCACAATTAAAAGTTAATGATATATACATATTTTAATTTTGTATAGGGTAGTGTCAATTTATATAATATTTTATTGATTTTCTAGCATGCATGTACGTCCGCTAATATTATGGTAGTCACAATTCTTGACTAAACAAAACTAAATGAAAACCATAGTATAGAGGGTTACCACAATCCAATCAAATGTTGAACGATAACATATAAGAAGTAGGAGCTGCAAGAATCGGACTTGGGTTTGAGTGGTTAGTGGCTAACATTTAATAATGCCGTATCTCAAGTTTGATTCCTACTGCTGAGTTAACAATAAAAAAAAGGAATTACGACTTGCTAAAACATGACATAAACTCAAATATTGATTCTTACATTTAAGTTAACCAAAAAGAAAAAGAAATTAAGACCTGTCAAAACATGACAAACACTCAACTAATTGCAAAATAACTCTTTTGTTAAAGTATTACAGGTGATTTTATGTTAGTGACTACTTTTAATATTTCACTATCCTCTCTATTGATTCTCCGGCCCTCTCCAACACAAAAAGTCACATGAAATTTCCATCTATTCTTGAGGGAAATATAACATGATTTTTTTGTTAACATAACATCTACACCCCTTAGTTTATCACCGTCCAATCAATGCGTTGGACTGTGAAGAAGGCCCGTACTATTCGTCAATTCAAATTATTTGGGTGGGACCCCACTTCTTCCATCATCGTCCAACATTTGATGACACGGTGATGACAACTGGGTTAATATCATGCGGACTCCACTACTCCTCTACTTGACAAGAAAGTTTCGCACGAGCGTATACTACTCACTCGTGCGACATGTCAATCTCTAAGTGGCGAGCAATAAGGCCATGCCAAGTTATATTTACATATTTACTATTAGCACCCATACTTCCAAATGGCCCACAAAACATGCATAAGATTTTCTATCTTTTTTTTTTGTTTGTTTACGAGGTTATGTTGGAATAGAACTTGAGACGTAGTGCTATGAAAACCTAGCTACTACCAATTTGACCCAAGCTCAATTTCAATTCTATCGTTATATAATATCTTAACATAGAGAGTATTCAATTACTTGGGTGAGCCCCCTCGGACTTGTTAGGAGTATCTCTGAGTGCGTTAATCATCTTGGGGATTTTTAAAAAATTCAAAAAATATATATTAATTGAATAAAAATTTATTTAAAATATATATTTTATATTGAAAAATTGTTTCATGCTGGCTAGACCGCATTTTTATATATGTGCTCTAAAAAGTGTAAAGCATTCATCTTAAAAATGGATACTAGTAGGCATTTCATCTAAAAACAATAGAAACTAACTGTCCAAATGTTTTATTATTAAAATTATTATTTATAGCTTTTAAAGTTTATTTATTTCTTTTAAAATTTATTTATTTTTTCATATTCATGATCTCCATGTCTTTAAAAATTAAGTATCTAAAAAATAGATTTATTAAGAAGCCCGTATTTTTACATATGCAGGCTTGGCCGCATAGAAACTAGATCGTTTTATATTTTCTATTATTTTAGTTAAGATTGGAAAGTATTTTGTTTATAAATATTTATCTTTATATTTTTTTGTTATAATAAAAGTAAGGATTTTAGACTTTTTCTTAATTTGTTTCAAGTTGGGTTACATTAGGTATGTAGTTTGTCATATCTTATCATAGCGAACCCAAAATAAGTGGGATAAAAATTAAATAACGTTGATGATGATATTTTTCTATTTTTTGAGATTATATTTAAAATACTATCACAAATTAAGTTTTTTCAAAATATATTTTTCACTATTTTTCAACCTCACCCAGGTGTATTTTTTAAATTTTATTTTAAACATATTTTACTATTTTTTAGATTTTTTATATTTTTTAAACACTTTTTAGCTTAGGTAGGACTTTTTTTTTGGGTGGAGAAGCAAAATGTAGAGGTGCAAATAACAAACTTTTTGCAAGTAATTATTCTCATTTTCCATCCAGTCAAAAGTGAGGAAATACGAGGCCTATTTGTAGGTTCTCGTCTGCTGCTTCCATGGTTTACCCTATTTCTCTCTCTTGATTTCTAGGATTTCTGCGAATTAGGGATTTTTTTTTTTTAGGGTTTCAGATAATTTATGAATGGGTAAGGTTTCGCTTCCTCCTGGCTTTCGTTTCCACCCCACCGATGAGGAGATCGTGAGCTATTATCTGAAGAGAAAAGTTTGTGGAAAATCATTACACTGTAATGCTATTTCCCAGATCGATCTCTACAAATCCGAGCCATGGGATCTTCCGGGTAATCCTTCTTCTGGTGATGGTTACTTTAGTTTGCTTATTGGTGAATTGATGGATGATTGATGGTCATATTGTTTTACCTTTGATTCTTCTGAAATTCAGTGAAATTTGATTAATACTGGCGTCGCTTTGTTATCTTTTTCCCAGTTCCTCCCTGATTTAATCGATGGTTGAAGATATTGTTATATTACTTTCTGTTAGAATCGATGTGTTTAATTTTGCTTGGTTAATTATGATCAGAAGCCGTATTTATGATAAGAAACAAAACGTTGAGTACGAGGAGAAAATTCTGGTTTCGCTTGTTGTAGATTGAATTAAACCATATGATTATTTTGGTAATCATGATTTCCTGATAATTATGGTGTAATCCATATCCATGGTAAGTAATCAGTCGGAGAAGGGGCAAGCTTATTATTTAAGGGTTTCAATCTTTTTTATTAGATTTTATGTTTGTTTTACAGATATTCAAACAGTTTCATTTTAATAAATACTGAATTTGAATTCTTCGGGGTACAGGTCAGTCTCTGCTGAAAACCAGGGACCTAGAATGGTACTTCTTTAGCCCCCTTGATAAGAAACATGGAAAGGGTTCACGTACAAATCGAGCTACAGAGATTGGGTTTTGGAAAACCACTGGAAAGGATCGACCAATTCGACGTAATGGGCGAACTGTTGGCATGAAGAAGACACTGGTTTTCCATGTCGGTCGAGCGCCAAATGGAGAGCGAACTAATTGGGTCATGCATGAGTATAGGCTTGAAGACAAGGAATTGAACGACAAGGGAATTGTACAGGTAATAAGCATTTGTGACGATGCATGTTTTGGTTTTATTGATTACATACGTTAACAAGGATAATCAAGAATATTGGAACCCAATTTTGTGTTCTGTTTAATACATGCGAATCTATAAAAAACTGAAGGAAAACAGAAGTTATGCTATAATGGAGGTTTTTATTCTTGAAATGTGAGAAAATTTTTCTGTTTCATTTTCTTGCTATTCATTAATTTCCTATCAATGGCAGGATGCATATGTATTATGTAGAATTTTTCAGAAGAATGGCCCTGGACCCAGAAATGGTGCCCAATATGGGGCACCATTCAATGAAGAGGAATGGGAAGATGATGTTGTGGCTGATTCTCTGATACCACTCCCTATGGTCAGTGGTGTGGCTCCTTCGTCAGAGCCTCAAATGAATCAGCTTGTTGTGGTTCCTAAACAAGAGATGGATGAATTAGTATCTGATCAGGCACCCATTTTGGATGGTAGCTCCGGTAGCACCAATGAAAATATCTTTTCATCTTATATTAAATCACATGCTCATGATCTTAAAGATGAAGACAATGTGCAACTACAGCCAGCTAATGAAGATGATTTTGCTTGGCTTTCCCATGAGAATGGGTTTCTTCAGCACAATGGTGATAATCAGGTATGTACTCGTCTCCTATTCGAGTAAATTTTTGTTTCGTAAAGTAACTTTAGTGGAGTAGTTAGTCTATTGCTTAGTGGTATTTATATCGTATGGGTTGTTGGGTGTACTACATATGATATGTAAAGCTGACCATGTAGTTTCAAAGATCAGTACTGTGTAAATGACCATTAACAGCAAGTCTATCTTAGTGTTGAACATAAGACACCAGAAAAATCATGTGGTGGTGTTTTGAAGCTTGTATGACTATTTTTCGGGACTAGTCAATAGGATAATTTGGATTATTGGTGCATTCATTGAGAGAAGGAAATAGTGTGGTTGGTGCGCCAGTAGTGTCTAAAGGCTCAAAACACTTATTTACGTAAAAGACATTTATGAGAGAAGATCTGTAAACTGCAGCAGCCAGAGAGCTCTGTTGTTGGAGGATAATTTGGCTTTTTTTAAAAAAATTTAATGTTAGCTGTTTTATTTGATTTTGAAAGAACCGATATATAAGTACCTTTTGGCTTTAGTTGGGACAATGTTCTCTTCACCTTGCCTTGTGTTAGAAAGTTCTCAATGCCTGGTATTTTCACGGTATGCTATCGTCTTCCCTATGGAGTGGTTCATGTGAGCGATTGCCCCACCTGTTTATTTTTGCCTGGCTGTTATCCTGGGTGTTATCTATTGACCCCGGCCATGGCCTTCTTTACTATTTGTGAATTCCTTAGTATCCATTAATTCTGTTCTTATTTATAGTAAGAAAAAATGCAGATTGCTATTCAATGAGAGCATTTCTTAATGGCATTATCAACTTTGCTTTCCCTTTATAGAACATGGTGCGGTTCAGCTCACTTAGTCATTAACTAGAAACACACTTTAGTGGTTAGAACCATCCTCATTCTCACTTTTCATAAGACCCACAATTTCATGTTCCATGTCTCCAAACCAATACCAATAGTGCCTCTCTCTCTCTCTCTCTCTCTCTCTCTCCAGCAGCCCTTTATCAGCACAACAATTACGTCACAAAGGAGTTGCAGCTCAGATCTGTTGTGGAGCTTTCCATGCATTGCCTGTCATCTAGGTGTGGTGCGTATTAAATTATATATGCAGCTCTACAGTGTATGCTACCAATATAAGTACATTTGTTATTTTATATACGGATACCTGGTTGATTCCTCATTCTCACAATGTGATTTGATTTCATCCAATTGTTTCAACTCAAAATCTAACATCAGCTTTCCGTTAGTCCATTGGTAGGAGTGCACAAGAATAATCTTTGTGGAGTGGGAATGCTGTTTCTGTGAAAGATTTTGGCAACTTTTGGAGTTAAACATTAAAAGGACACTTCATACAGGGTGGTTTTCAACCTTAGGCTACAACACATATGACTCGCCTGTAGCAAAAAAATTACTTTGCTCGTCAGACTGCTTCAAAACCACGAGTGATGTAGAGAAGTATGGATTATATTTTTAAATTTGATAAACAAAGGATTGTGCATCTAGTTGCCCTGAGGATAGATAAAGATGTGCTGCACTGAACGAAATAGAATTGAGAAGGAAGTATCATAAGAAAATTTGTGATGCAAAGGGAAAACAAAAGGGGCAATCTAAAGAGAAGGATCGGATCTGATATAAAAGTGATAGGAAGAAGGGAAACGATGGTATAGAAGATACCAGAGTGGGGTCTAGGCAGAGGTGGTCAGTGTGGCGGATGCCACGATACGATGTCTAGAGTTCCATTCTCACCAATCCCAAATTTACACTAAAAAATAAGAGAGAAGAAGAAGGTATATAAGATATTAATAAATATTACAACTTTATGTCTAGGAGATGGGTGAAGACTTCTTTAAGTAGTTAATTAAGGTGGCATGCCTGGACTTGGTCCCACAATGTGAGGTTTTGGCATCATGTCCGTGCTATTTATGCATGCTAGTTAATTGAAAAGTTGCCAGCATGGATCCCTGGAGGTCAGGCACATTATTCAAGAACAAAAATTGAACAGTTCTGTTGCCTGCTTTGACTCATGTATCTCCCATCTTAGTGAAGCTTTTCATGAACGTAGCAGTTCAGTTGTTTCTTGGATGGTTTTTGTCTTGGGTTGTTTATTTGATTCGGTTTTTTGATTACTACCGTTTGTATTTAGTGATCTATGACTACCCTCAATGGTTTACTTGTATCTGCTGTTATTGCTTTATGAAATGGATCAGTAATTGGTTTTTTGTATAACAAATGTTGGTTTCCTTTCCTTCACTTGGCCCAAGCTACAGAAAATTTACTACTGGTGTTATTAAAGTGTGAAAGATTTTTTCCTTCCAGGAATTGAATGCAGGCCTTCTTATTGATGGATTCCATGCTTATGACCTTGATGACATGGAAGAAAATGCTTATGATGGAGAAGCTCATCAGATGCTAACACCCATTGACGATGATTCCTTCTTAGAAGTTAATGATATTCTGAAGCATATTGATACCCAGAAGTGTGAGGCTGAGACAGTCGAACCCGAGGCTGAGATGGTTGAACCCTTTACATATTTTGATACGGTGATTGATAATCCAGTAATTGAGGATGGGTCTTTCTTAGAGATGAAAGATGTATTGAACCCCCTGGAGCCTGAACCTGATGAGTCTGAATTCCTTGATGATATCCTGAACTTCTTTGATACTGTTGATGATGATTCAAATCCTGTTTTGCCAGACTTATCTGCCAGACTGCCTGTTAATGAAGATTATAAACCTGAGCAATCGAAAATGGTTACAAAGGTAAGAAGAAAAATGTAACTGTCCGGATGAAACATTTTTAGAAATTTCAGTTTTTGGATCAAATTTTGATTTTTACATATGCCAGCAACAGGAAGGGGTATAACAAACAGTACACACACACACACACAGTTTGAGCGTGCATGCACACACACTCAGGCACATGTGCATGTGCACGTGAGTGTGCACACATGCACATATATACATGCACCCACACACATGCGCAACGTGCACATGCAAACATGCATGCACTAGGCTGTCATATCCTGGTTCTTTCCCACCAAATGATGGCAAAAATCTGGGAATTTATTTTAGGCTTTGCTTCGCAACATGAAATTTCAAAACTTCGAATGAATTTTTTTTTTTTGAAAATAGTCATTTTTTGAAGATAAAAATATCGGCTGTAATTCAACCTAAATCAAAATTGCACCAACATTGGGCATGATATTGGTGCTCTCCAATAAGTATGGGATAGTGATTAAGTATCGGGATAAGTGCTTCTGCTGACTATGGTACCCCAATCACAGGTTGATGTTGAAGGTTCATTACAAGGATATGCTGCTAACCCACATACCCATGAGACCACACATGTGCATGGTGTAGAAGGTGCTTCATCCTCGGAGCAAAAAGCTGATCCATTTACTGGGACTGGGGACAAGTTCATCAAAGGCAAGGTGGACAAGATTTCAGAACCTACAGGTACTTTCTGATTGGTCTAGGGTGTATTTGTCATACAGAGAAATTCACTACAAAAATGAAATAAGAAATAAGGGATCAATTGAAACTTCATACAATGCATTCCTACCATTCAGAATATTTTCTGGAGATCAAGTCAGAGGAATAGTTTTCCAATTGTTCTTGTCAATCTGTGTTACGTATCTCTGTTTTGCCATGGGGAGCATATACCCTGCACTGTCGTGTGTATTTCTGTGGTACTCCAATGGGCATCAACTGTCTGTTATTAACCATGTATTATGGAGATTAACCGCGTAGTGTCTGATGAGAGACATTCATGCTGATACACTGTTAATATCCAGTATCCTCATCTGGAACAGATGGATTCCCAGCTGTGTCCATGCAGCATGCATAGGCTGTGTCTGATTTAGTTTAAGTTGCCAAATCTGTGTAGTTGAAGCGATGCCTGGTGTGTAATATTTTAGCTACTGTCTTCTTTTTGGTTGTCATTTTGACCTGAGTCTATTTGGTTGACACTAAAGAGGCCCAAAATGCCACTAGACCATGGCATTTTGAGGTGACGTTTAATACATATATGATATATAGGTTCTATCCTTGGTAACAAATCTCCTTGTTCTGGTTGATTTTTGGGTAGATCAGTGGGGGAATACAGGTCCCTACCCGTTTGTTAGAAATAATTAGTGGTTTTCGAATGCGTCAGTGGGAATGGAAACCTAGACCGGTAGCTGAGGCTCAAGTGGTGCTACCACCACGACCTCAACCCTATTCTGAATTTTTTGTTTAGGAATGTATTGTTTAGGAAAGTTTTCAGTAGATTATAATAGAGATTGCTTCTTTTGAGGAATTTCTTTAGAAAACTGTAAACCATGGGAAGACTTTAAAAGAAATGGAAGAAGAAAGAAAAATGAGGAGAAATTTCAGAGTCTCTTTAATTCCTAAGCCTGAGTTACTATGAAGTTATAATTTTATTTATTTTTTGCTATTTATATATTCTTTTTTAAGTTCTTGACATATAATTTTCTTGTAAATTTATATTTGCATTTAGAACAAACTGTATTATCAAAAGAAGCTGAGAAAATTATAAAGAACAAAACAATAACAGCAAAAACCTATGATTCTTTTACAAGTATCCTCTTTTTTCTTTTCTTTTTTGCAATTTTCTGGATATTTTGTTAGACCTTCAAAAGATTGGATATTTTCTTTTCTTTTTCTTCTTTGTTTCTTTTTGTCTTTTTGAGAAAAGGAATGTATGTCACTGATTCTACTGTCTTTTTTGTAGATGTTCCAAGTGATGAATCCTTCGATGGATTGTTCTCAAAACGGTTCCAGAACATGTTGGGTTGCATCCCTGCACGCCCCGCATTAGCTGCCGAGTACCCCACAAAAGGAGGCCTCAAACTCTCTCAAAACGAGGCTTATGCAGGTGCATCCATCAATGTCACTGCAGCCACTGTGCATATAACCCACATGTCATTTATGGGAAGCGACACAAAGGCATGGCCATTGCATGATTCCCGCCACATGGATTACCTTCTTTCAGATGGCATAGTAATGGATGATTTAATGGTTCGGAAGAGCTCTGTTAGTCTTGGTGAGCTGGTCTTGGGTACCTTCAGCAGTGACATGGTGGTGGTTTTGAGGGGTGGGTTTGCATTTTTCTTTATGCTGCTCGTATTATTGGGTGTAAGTTATAGATTCGGAAAGTTGAAGGTATTCTTTGGGAGTGCTTTGCTTTGATGTTTCATGGCTGTATTTGGTTACATTGTTCTTGTTGGGTTTTGCTGACAGTTGACTGATGTTTGTTGTATGTATGAACATGAAGCCTTCTTAGTTATCAAAGAATAACTTTATCTTACACTGATAGGTTACCATTCTCAAAAAAAACAAGCTTTACCTTACACTGATGTTTATGGTGTTGAGGGGAAGTCATTCATAAATTCATGTTCATGCTGCGCAGTGTTGAGAAATAAGCTATTCGATTGAAAAACCTGTCAAAGTATTCCCCCAATCTCTGCAACTCCAAATATATAGTTAATATGGGATGCCCTCCTTCCCTATTTTTGGATATTCGGTAGAGTTTCCTCCCTTTCCATGGCCACATCTCAACTCCCATGTCCCCCAGTTTAAGTGTAGGTTATGTACATAGAACAACATGACAACTTCCTAGAAATGGTTGGCTCGTGACCAAACTAATTAATTATTGGAAAATGCTTTGATAGGCTGTAACCCTATTAGAATAAATAAAGCCTCGCCTCAAAACCTAGTGCAAATAGTAGTTCTGGCATTAGAAAACCTTGAAATCGATGATCATTATGGCTGTGAAAAAAAAATTGGGATTTTAAACCTAAAAATAATATATATGTTGTAGCATATTATCTAGATTGTTCATTTTGCCTAAGAAATAAGTATTCATAGATCCATAAGATCTATACCATTTTTTGAGCTTCAGATCTCATAGATGATATTGGAAATTGATTTTAGAGCTATCATGCATATACCCAAAGTGCTTTACGGTCGAATAAGAATTCAAGGTGAGGCCTTATGTTGATGAGGCTTTACGTTGTTTTCATAAAACTTAGGCCTTATAGAAACTGCATCCTTTTTTTTGGGTGAATAAGTGAGGAGAGGGCCCCTACGACCCTGTTTATGATACCCAAAGTGTTGTAGGGACGAGAATTCAAGGTGAGGCTTTATGTTGATGAGGTTTTATGTTGTTTTCATAAAACCTAGGCCTTATAGAAACTTTTTGGGTGAATATGTGGGGAGAGGGCCCTACCGTCCTGATGTTTCTATGTGGCAAACTTATATTGCAGGTTGCTCTATATGTCGCATGTGTTGCAAGGTCTTTTGCAATATTCTTTGCGATTTGGTATTGAAATTCCTCTTCATGGGAACTGCAGAAAAACACAAATAAAGATTCAACTTAAACCCAATTGGTTATATTTAAAAATGATGTGAACTCATATTTCAGTTAGAAATTGGGTTGCTTACTTTTGATATTAAAGGTCACAATTTCTTCTAGTCGTTGCCCGTCATATGTGAAATAGGGCAGTTGGTTGTTTATCATCGATTAAGTTTGAAGTTCGTGAAATCTTTCGTAACTTTTTGCAGTTAAATGATACACCCCGTCCAATCCAATTTTAAATCTAGTTTGAGATGGTTGTGACCTTTGTGTATGAAAAGTAATGGTCTCATTGTATACAATCTCATATTTGATAGAATATAGGAAATTATTGTAAATATACTTTAATTTAACCTTAATTAGAAAAAAATCTCAAACTTTTGTTTATCTCGTTTGCACTTTTTTTCTCATTTTTGGTTTATTTATTTATTAAAATGACTTTTACGGTAATTGTATTACCGTAATACTCAGAGAATTTTATATGGTATTTTTAGTACCGTAATATTGAAGGCATTTTAGGTACTTTAAGTACCGTAAACTTACACTAACCCTTATACAACATTTTAAGTACCGTAAATACTAACCCATAGAGAGAAAGAAGAGATAAACATAAAAATAATTAAAGATGAAGCGATAAACATAATGAAAAAAGGATTTTTGACATTTTAAATGCCGTATAAGATGGGTTAGTGTTTATGGTACTTAAAATCCCGTATAATGAGTTTTAGCTTTTATGATACTTAAAGTACTATAATTGGCTTCATGGTCATAGCCAGAGTTTGACGGTACTTAAAGTACCATAATATTACTTAAACTTACTATGGTATTTTAAATACCGTATAAAATGATATGTATTGCAGCAGTAAGAGTACCGTGAAAGTGGTCCCAATAAAAGCCAAAAAAAAAAAAAAGGTGTAGACGAAGTAAACAAAAGTTCGGAGTTTTTTTCAATTAAGCTTAAATTAAAGTACATTTACGATAAATTCTCTAGAATATAAGGGGAAATCTCTAGTCTGCAAAGATGAGTTGCTTTTGTGAAGAAAGGGCAACATGTTTCAAAAGCAGCCTTGCGATTTGAAATGAGCCGGGTACAAATGACCCGATCATCATGGGTTCTATTTCTTGCACACCGTGACCGAGAGTGAGACCGAAGCGAACCAGGATTTGCCCAAGGTGATGGTGTGTTTTCAATCCACGATCAAATCATTCGAGAGCCCATTTGTTTGGGGATTTGAAATTGGCCGGGTGATAAAGTTCCTAGTTGGACTGAGTTATTTAATTTTTTGGTAAAAATGTCGACCTCAAATAAAACTAGAAAAGTTAATGATGTTGTTGGATGAACTAATTTACCAACAAAGTGATTATTTTAATAATGATGTGATTAAATCAACTAATTCACGAACAAAGTGGTTAATTTTAATAATCATTAGTATATAGGTACGTTCTCACCTAGCCTAAATTGTTAGACAAGATTCAAACATTAAGCAACTGAGGTAATTTAGTAATTTAAAACTTGAGTTACTCGAGTCAAATGACATAAATATTCTTGTTTATTATATTAAAAAGAAAATCTTGTTCAAATATGAAAGTATATTTACATTTATTGGCCTAAGTGACTTGAGTTGCATTACCAAAATGTCCTTATTGTTCTAGTTTTAAACCTGAATCAATATTTTTTAATTAAAAAGCATATTCCGAGTTTGGAATCAAGAACCAGTGGGGCTCAAGTAGCTTAAGTGGATCAAATTGCCAACTGCTCTCACTTGTTCCGTGTTACAAAACTTGAAGAAGGCAATTTGGGTGATTTTTGACAAAATTCTTAAAGATGTATATCCAAACAAAAGGATATTGAGAAAGCAACCACTTTATTGATAAAGTTGTTGATTTAACTACGTCATTGATTTTAAGAAAAATGATAGTGTTCATTTTTCACATTGTAAGAATAATGCTTCTTGTTTATTTTTCTATCAATTGAACAGTAACAAGTTTTTTTGGTGGGAATGGAGACCTGGAGTTTTTATGGGTCATCGAAGAAAGTGCCACCTTGTCCTCAGCCCATTTCCAAGGTGTTAGCCTTATACTATTGAAGTAAGGTGCACCACAAAATTCCTATAGAAGAGAGTTTTTTTATTTTGAAAAACCATTGAATTGATTATATTGACCTCGAGATGTATGAATATGAAGAAAAAACGTTTTTCAAATCCTAAAAATAATGCATCTTGTAACAAGTTATCTGGAGTATTTTTTTGTAAGATTTTCAAGTGTTTGTTCTATCTGAACTATGTTTTTAATTTTAAACTTTATAAGTTAAGATGAAAATAGATTTTCAATCAATTATAAAGTTTTTGACATCAAAAATATATCTCCATGCAATATTTAGAGATGCACCTTAATTTTACATTATAAGAATGGGGTCTTATGTAAACCTAATTAGGGTTGAAAATTGATTTTCAATCCATCTTTTGGTTTCCGACACCGGATCTACATCTTCTGGCAAAATTTGGAGGTACTCCTTCGTTGTATAGTATATGGTGGCCTTATCCATGATGTTGATAAGATGCAACCACACATCTTATAAATTATAAGAATGGCGTCATATGTAAACCTAATTAAGATTGAAAATTGATTTTCAATCCATCTTATGATTCCGACACCGGATCTACATCTCAACCTATACTTAAGTGGCTCTTATCCATGATGTTGATAAGATGCAACCACACAAGATTTCAAATAACTCCAACATGAAATAGCTCTTATTTCTGCCTTACATTTTAAATACCCAACATATGGGTTTGCTTTTAAAAAACCTCTAAATTTTCCTTTAATTTGAAAAAAAGAGTTTTCTATGACACTTTGATTGGATAAATGGAAGAGTTTGTGTACAATGCTAGCTATTGGCTTTTCTAAATTTCATATCACGTACCCAACTGTCCGATCTCGAACCATGGTGTGTGCCGAAGGGTTTTTAGCCGCAACCATCCATGGTTGATATCTGCTGGTCAGGAACATGCCAAGAAACTGTAGAAAAACCAGCACGAAATACTTTTTTGAGTTCTTCCTGGGTAAATTGTATTTGTTATAGATAATTAGTTATTACCTAGACAATCACATGAGCCTCTATAGCTCAGTGGTAGAGCGTCAGTCTTGTAAACTGAAGGTCTGTAGTTCGATCCTGCATGGAGGCAGAGCTGTTGTTTAAATATTTTATATAAATAACATACCAAGAAATTGTGTGTAACTTCAAGGCTAACTTTTAAATGTTTTATACAAATAAATACAAAAAAATGTAACTTGAAACCAGGAAGAATATCATCCGTGGTCAAAGGAGATGGGAAAGGTATCCTCCCCCTTATCCATGCCTCCCAATCACAATCGAGGGTTAAGATTGACCCAATCACAATGTCACGTCTTTATATTATATTTTTTTTATTTTTTATTCTATAAACTGTTTTGATACTAATTATTTTATTTTTAATTTTTTTTTCTATAAACTGTTTTGATATTAAATTTTGGACGTCCATTTCTCTATTAAACTCGTACTATCGAAAAATAAAAAAACTATTTTCAATAAATAAAATGATCAAAATACCCTTGAAAGTTTCAAAGGGCATTTTGATCATAGGTGTGCCCCAATGAGAAGATAGCATGTACCAAATTTCATCTTCATACAATTTGTATAAAAAAAAACTAAATATAAAATACTTTGAGACGTCGGATCTAAGATCAAACAGTTAGTGGTTTTCTTGATCAAAATTGGATGGTTGGATGGTAAGGAGATGATAGAACTTCTATGATGTAGGGGGCGCATAGAAAGCTAGCCCTTAAAAGATTGCAAAGTATCAATTACATTTGAGGGTATGTTTTTAAATGTCTATGTCAATCCGGTGTACTCTTAATCAAAATGTTAAATTTTTTCGAAATTGCTCATAAAATTACTGAAAAGTATCTCTACTTATTTTGGCTTCCCAACACCAAAGAGGAGCAATTTGGGAACATAAAATTACCGAAAAATACCTCTAATTATTTTGGCTTCCCAACTCCAAGCAAGCAAGAGTAATTAGTGAATTTTTTTAGTACTTTTTGAGAATATATCTAAGGGTATAGAAATTTAAAAACATATCATTTAAAATCATATCCTCAAGTTTATATTGTAATCTTTTGACCAATATTTTGAAGGGTTCAATCTCTTTTTTATTATTATATTGACAAGCACAAGAGTTTGTTAATATGCCTATTTAGAAAAGTTTAAACGTTCATAATCGTCTTCAAATATGGAGACAAAAAATCGATATCGTTATAAGCTCCCCTCGGTAAGAAATGTTAAAACAATTTAGCAAGGAGTGCTAAGTCAGTTAAAACAGTAAAAGGTTTTAGTAAGGAATGCTTATATTTAAAAGAAAAAGTTGATATATAAGGGTGAGGTCCTAAACAATCAAATTAATGCGCGTATCAAAAATTGACTAGAAGTTGTTTCGATAGCCAAAAATTTTTCAGATCGATTGTCTTGACGTCAAGATGCATGGACATGAGAAAAAATAGATTTTAAATCTTGAAATTAGTACATCTTGCAATACATTTTTTGAACTGTCAATTTTCAAGATTTTCAAGTGTTCATAGATCTGTTCGATTTACATTATTTTTAAAGCTTTAAATTTTATAATTAAATATGAAAATAGATTTTCAAACCATCCCAAAGATTTCTAGTACTGAAGCAACATCTTCCAATACTATTCGAAGATGTGCCTTACTTTGATCGTTTAGAGCATCAGCCTTATACAAATCACACCCATATTTTAAAATACCAACAATAATCCTCGTCTCCAACTATTAGGCGAGAAGGGGACCCGACCCCTGGCTGGCCTAGTGGGGGCGAGCTAATGGGCATTGAATGCAAGCCTGGACAGGCCCGGACCAGCCTATGATGGGAAGGGGCTTCAAGTCCCCCATAAAGCGGCCCAGCCAGTTGACAGTTTTTTGAACGAAGAAATTCATATAATTCAGGACTGTTGGGCCTATAGTAGTCCAGAGTCCTGACCCAGCTTAACACATATAATTAAGGACTGTTGGACCTTATGGTAGTCCAGACCCAGCTTGTTAAGCTAAAGGACCTGAAAGTAAGGTTCGACAAGGCCTGGTAGGTCCTATTGCCCAGACCTGGCCGGTGACTGGCCAGCTCGGCCTATTTGCACCCCTAAAAATATCGTAATTAGCATATGTTTGAGAGCAAAATCACGTGGCTAGTCGATAATTATTCATTGGTTGCCTTTAGTAGAACTTGTTGACCTTATACAAAGGAAGGCGTATCATCAAACTCTGTCCGAAGATGCAGTATCAGTGCTAGAAACTCTTATAATGGCCTGAAAATTTGTTTTCACCTTTAATCATGAGATCTAAAAATAAAAAATGATATAGATCGAGGATGGCGCCGTCTGTTGCGGTTCCGCATGAATGTTTTGACCGCCATGGATGTAGTATGTCCGTGACAGTACCGCCACGGACCTAGTATGTCCATGACAATACCGCCATGGACCTAGTATGTCCATGACGGTACTGCCACGAACATGGTAGGTCTGTAGGGTCGAAAAACATTCGCCGCTCGATTTTTTTGGACGGTGATGAGCCTATGGACGAAAACACTGTTCATTTTCGTATATAGGCATTGCGTAAATGCTTCCAAGGTTGATACCCTATATAAACCTTTTCCTTATTCTAATTATTCCGAAATTTTATGGACTTATTTATTGAATTAGGGCCGCAACCATCTGCACTTGCATTTCCTTCTAGTTTCTACAAAGTTCATCTACCCTTTGAACCTTGAAACTCTAGGAATTTGTTGTAAATCTCATCAAATCGTAAAAATCCCCCCAAATTAAAAATAGGCTAGAAGGTCCATGCAAATCCTCCCAAACTATTGAAATCTTTGATCTCAAAGTGATGTCAAAGAGCTTGAAAATGTTGCAGCAAATCAACAATAGGATGAGATTGCCATCCACAATATTCACCAACTTGTGGGATTGAGTGAATTGAATACCATCCTCTACCTCAAAACCCTAATCCAAGTAATGAATGGGGGTGAAGATTCAATTCAATTCAATTGATATGGTATTCATTGGCTCCAACCAATTGATAAACCGCCTACAGAGACATATCACAAGAGAAAAAAAGATGTAAAGAGTAAGAGGGAGACTTAAGGCAAGGGTGACTATCCATGGCTTTTTTCAAAGGAATCTGGGATGTGTAACCATGGCTTTAGTTTCCTCCTTTCTTCTCGAGAGAGAAAGCCCATAAAAGTGTTTAGAAGAGGTATAGATAACCAGCTCTTTAGGTTCCCCTTTCCCTTATGAAAGATCCTCATTATCCAAATTTATAGATAGTGAGCAGGGCCGCAGCCCTACTTTTTCTAATCGGGTTGTAGCTCCATGAAATCATTTTTCTACATATATAAGCTACCAAATTCTATCAGTGTTTTTCTACTGTAAAAGTCTTTCGATCACAACTGTCTAGGGGTGGCAATGGACCCGGACACAGTTCGGGGTATGGGTCCAATATTTGGACTTGAACACTATTCAGGTCCGGGCTTGGATCCAGATCCGGGTCGGGTCTGGGTCCAGCTGGACCCAACCCATACCTATAAACTGTTGGAGATAAAATACTACAAACCATATTCGTTTTGGTATGGTAAGGATCGCATAAGAACTCGTAGTCATCTTTAGCTACTAAACGACAAATCGGTCATTTGAAATCTAGTGGTGGGTGATTGTGACCTTATTGCCAATAATATTGATATATGATAGTAAAAAAAAAAAAAGTTTATATAGAGTGGAGGCTTTAAACAAGCAAATTAGAGTCCACCTCAAAAATATCACCAGAAGAGGTTGTTTGATGCTCAAATATCTTCTAATTAATCATCTTGATATTAAGATGTATGGACATGAGAAAAAAAATAGATTTCAAATTTAGGAAATAATATATCTTGTAATACATATTTTGACCATCATTTCTCAAGATTTTGAAGTTTTAAATTTTATAACTAAAGATGAAAATATATTTTAAGGCTATCACAAAGATGTCCGGTATTGAAACCACATTGCTCGACACTATTTGAAGGTACGCTTTAATTTGATCGTTTAGTGCCTTGGCTCTATACAAACAACACCTCTTAAAAAAGGGGGAAAAAAAAAGAAGCTCATAGTGAGGGTGGCAATGGACCCGACCAAACTTGGGAGCCGACGGGATAGACCTGAGACCTAATGGGTACGGGTATCGGTCCAAATTTTAGACCCAACGGGTTGGGTTTGGGCCCAAAACTTGCCATAGTACTATTCGGGTATGGGTTTGACCCGACCCATACCTGACATGTTGCCACCCCTATAACTGTCTAGTATTTCAATTTTATTTGTTTTCCATGTGAGCTCAAATTTTAGATGTCTATACTCATCTTTTTCACGCGCTTGTAAAATATATAAAATAACAATTAAAAAATAAAATGATTAAAAGGGGTATTTGTGGTTTGTATATTTCAGGATCACACACAACACAGACACACGTACATTATCTCCAGTTGGGTCCAAAAGTTGGATCTAACTTGGACCGAAGTCAAGTTGAATCCTCTGGTTGACCTTAGTCTGTGCAGCTCACCTAAATCAAATTTTCTTTTTTCTTCTTCGATTTGGTTTTTTTATCACGATAGTTTTGTTTGTTAATAAAATTATCATAATGAGAAAAAATAGTAAAATGGTCAAACCACCTTGAAAAGTCGATGAGATGGAAAGACATAATTTACCAACTTAAGTAGTTAATTTTTACAAATCATTTTACTTTGATATGTCCTCAAATATTTTTTAAAAAATGGCTAAACTAAACTTGTTTGGGTCTAAAAACCTTAAAACCGAGTGCATATTGGTAATTTGACCACTTTAACTCCGCCAAGTAACAAAACAACCCCTCTTTGTTACGGGTTTGAAACCCAGCAAATCTCCTTTTGGATTTGGAACACAGAATAATAAATATTTTACATCTTTTGTTTAGACAGCCAAGTAGAGCCAGATTATCAAAATAGCCCAACTCATTCTGGGTTTCTAACCTAAAGCAATTTCTTTTAATTAAAAAATTGATGCAAATCACATATGGGATGCTAGTTATAATTTTGTTTTATTTTATTTTGTGTTTATAGGGGGGTATAGTTGGACTTGTTCATTTATTTTTATGATTGTCGAGATAAATTTTGAGAGATATACATATAGAGATTGAAATAGAATTTTATTTTATGTCATAGGCAAATTTAATGGGTTTTAGTTTTTTGTGATGGGTGTAGATGGCTTTCCTAGTTTGTAGGATTTCATGTAGGGGTGGCAATGGGTCGGGTCCGGTCCGCCGGACCCGGACCTAGACCCAGTCCCGAATGTATTGGGGTCCAAAAGTTGAACCCATACCCGTATCTGTCAGGTCTCGCGTCTGGTTGGGTCCATTACCACCCTCACTATGAACTTCTTTTCTTTTTTTGTCATTTCTTACCGTCATATACCACAATTATTGGCCAAAAGTCACAATCACCTGCCATTAGATTTCAAGCTGTCTTATTTGTCATTTAATAGCTAAAGATGATTATGAGTTTGTATTGTATACGATCCTTAATACACCTAAACGAATAGGGCTTGAAGTATTTTATCTCCAACAGTTTACGGCTACGGGTTGGGTATGGGTCTGGTCTAATCGGACCCAGACACAGACCCAAATAAAGTTTGGGTCCAAGTTTTGGACTCGGATCCAACCCACCGGGTCCAAGTGTTCGACATATACCCAGACCCGGTGGGTCTTGAGTCAGGTTCGGGTCCATTGCCACCCCTAATTTCGTGGTCCTAGTTTGGTGAGAAAAAAAAAAGATGTGAAGGATAGGTCACGTGACGCCCAAGGGAATAGGAGATCTGTGGGAAGTTTCTTTTCTTATCTAGGATTAATGTGATTATTCTTAATTAGTTAAGGAATAATGTGATTATTCTTAGTTAGTTAAGAAATCGCATAGAAAAGGACTTGATGAGGGTGGATCATAAGCTTAAAGGGGAAACTCCCAGATGAGAGAGAGAGAGAGAGAGAGAGAGAGAGAAAGAGAGTAGTTTTTCTTTTAGTTTTATGTTTTTATTTCACTTACGAGGGAGATGCTTATGAATGTTTTGGAGACTTGGGTACTTGTTTTTGTTTTTTATTTTTTATGTTTTTTTGTAAAGAGTTAATTTGTGAAAGAAAGAAGATAGCTTCTTTTTAGTTCATTGGCTTGATTTATAGCCACCTATTATTCTCCATTATTGTTGGTTTTATTCTTGTTGGAGGATCGGAAAGAGGTCATATTTAATTTTTACGGCTCTTTTCACATCATATAATATTAGAGCACAGTTCAAAAGGGGCTAGCAACTACGACGCCTAGTCGTGGACGTTGCAACTATAGAAATGTGAGTGGGAGCAAATACACAAGAAAATCAACAACTTAATGGATATGGTTTATCTCAAGTAAAAGATTACAACAAAACACATCAAATAAGATGAAATCCGAGGTATCATATCCAAATTATGTGAGTTCTTGTGGAGATCGGTATAAATTAGAGCACGATTCTTGTTAGGCATCCCATCCCATGAGGGAGAAACACCAATGGAATTGTCATAACCAAATTGGGTAGTTTGAGAATATGGAAAAAAGTGACTCGTTGACCAAGTCTTTTTTCCATAAGAGTAAGATCTCACGTGTTAACTTTTGTTTTGAGAAGATGTTCATCTTATCTCATTCTAAAAAGGAGATAGAGATGGACCCCCATTTTAGGTCGTTATGGAATACACTTCTAAATATAGTTTTTATTCCTTTAAGTTTATACAAATAGAAATCACGTGAGAGGATTTGTGCTCTTGGTTGGTTTGACTAAAACCATTTCTCTTGGGCCATTTTAAGCATGCATCTCTCTTGGGCCATTCTTTAGGCAGACTCTTCTTGGTGTATCAGAGATACAAGAAGCCTTCTTTTGCAGAGAAGAAGAAGAAGAGAGTAAGTTATCATTCTCTTTGGGTGTGTTTGATAAGTGGAAGTTTCTAGAAGTGAGAGTTAAATTTTCCATTTCCATGTTCGATATTACGGTGTGGAAGCAGTAAAGTGGAAGGGCGACCTTCCATGCAGCTTTTTTAGTGTTAAAATGCGTTTATTTTTGAAAGACCTATCTTCCATAAAAAATGGTGGAAGAGTAGTATTCTATAATTTGTGAGAGAGTCTCTTCCACTCCCAAAAACTCCATGTGTCAAACACACCCTTAAAGAGAAGAAAAGAGAGAGAGAGAGTTATCTTTCTCTAAAGAAATAAGAAGACGAGAGAGAAAGTTATCATTTTTCTTCAAGAGAAGAAGAAGATGAAAGAAAGCTAGTGATCATCTTCTTAAGGTTTTCTTTGTAGAGATAAAAAAGAAAGAGAAGGGAATAAAAATGAGAGAAAGATAACCTTTTCTTTTAAAGAGAAAACCTCTAGAAAGAAAAGAAGTCTATAAGATCAGAGAGGAAAATCTTAGAGAGAAGTCTTTAGAAGAAATCAATGATCCCAATAAAAATTGTTTCTTGAAAGACTATTATATCCTTTGAGTTAATAGTTGATTCATCTCTTTCTTCTATGGATGTAGCCTAAAAAGGTGAATCACGTAAAAAAATCAGTGCTAGGAAGATTTATTTATTTATTTGTTTTATTGCATGTTTTCTTACTTATACACACACATTGGTTTTGGAATAATTTTGTTTAATAATGGATTCATTTCTTTCTCCCGTGGACGTAGCTTGAAAAGGTGAGCCACGTAAAAAGCTCGGCGCTAGTAAGATTTATTTCTTTATTTACTTTATTGTTTGTTTTCTTACTTATACACATACACATTGATTTTAGAATAATTTTGTTTTCCATATTTTCTGGTTTAGCTGCGTGCATCCGCATTCATACGAGAGGGCTCTAATTGGGTGAGCCCAACAATTATGAGTTGGAACAATCCGATGTTATTCTTGGTCGTACATATAGGTTTAATGCACAACGATATCAACGGGTGCATGAATGCGGAGAAAAGTTGGGTAACTGACTACTCTAAAGCCGATGTGATTAGTGTAGGTCTACTAGGTGAATAGATTGAAATCAATGTACAGAAGAGTAGACAACGAAATTTACTATATATAGATCGCATGATCATCCTAGACTAGGAGACTGACACCTCTAACTCAAACATATTTCTATTGAAGATAATATTGAACAAGTGATTCACTCCTAGTGAACAAGGAAGAGAAATCCATAACTATGATCAAAGAGAATTTGGGATTAGATGAGAAAATAGAGGTAGTGGTTTCTGATCAAAGGAAAGGGTCGATGGTCAGACATAAACTATCTTCATTACCACTAAATGAGGAGACTCTGCCCAAATCTTCCAAAGAGGAATATGTAGCTCATTATCAGACAACCTATCAAGGGAAGAATTGATGATGTGGTTAATGTTGGTACTGCTATTAATAAACAATGGAGATGTCTAGCGGAGGTGATGTATGAATGTGGAAAGTCATAATTGGTTGTCTGTTTCGAAAAAGCCTAACCATGACGTGTAGAATGCTTGTGACGAATTTGGGTGGTGCGATCATTTATTGAAACCATTTCATAATTGGTGAGGTAACTTTGAAGTCCAACAACATCATGTTGTGTGGAAACTAATGGTTACTGTTGTAGATTTCACACGTTCAAAATATGCGAAGACGATAATTTGCTGCAAGAGTGCATTGATGATGGGCACTACTGTCTCTCTCTATTAAAGGGAGGCAAATCCATTTACATTGGTATTACTTGCAATCAACCTGCCCTTACTCACGCAAATTTTAGTTTTCAACCCATTCCCTTCTTCTTTGCAATAAAGATATGCAGTTAAATGGAAGTTAAAGTTGTATTTTCATGTGAGTTCTGGAAAGGCCTAAATTTGATCCTTGTAATCCCTCCTTTCGATCCATGTTGTGATAGTTTTGGTGTTGTTGGTGACAATCAGTTTCATCCTACGTTATGCTGTAAGGCGACTAGTTCAACTCGATTAATACTTTCTATAGGAGGGTACACATGCAAGAAAAGAAACAAATCTATGAGGGGCTATCAAGTTGAAGAGGTCCCGTATCATGAGAAGGCCATTGCTGATTTTCTTTTACAATTATACATATTGCTCTACTTGATGAATTTATCTTGACAATGGTTGTTGGTGCTGGTATGAACGCATAGAGCTCCTTGGGGAAGGCTATTTTTCTTGGTCAATAGATTTGGAGTACGTCCCTCTAGTGCAAACAACACTATAAGTCTTTCACGGTATGTTAAGCATCTTCTTGTTTTTTGGAAAGGCTTAGAGATGGTGAATATATTCTTTTGATTAAAGTTTCAATAGAGATGTGCAAAACTAGGTTTGGTTCCAATGAGCACTTTCTCGTGATTCATTTTAAGAGCTTATAATTGCCTGAAAAGGCTCATTTACGGGAAATTGTGCACAAGCGCTAAAGTTGGAACTTGGTTTTGACCTAATTTTGGTGAGTTCTTTTCTCATTGTACATTCAAATGGTGAGATGGACAAGGATGACTTGATGAGTTTTAAGAGAATTGGCTACATAGGTTTTAGATCTAGGGCATAAGAATATTTCTAAAATGGCACTCGAATCTTTTCTCTGGTTTTTTTACAACACTTGGGAGAAGACTTCCTTAAGAGAATTGGCTACCTAGGTTCAGCTGCATGTGATGAAGTTTAAGATCTAGCGCATAGGAATCTTTTTGACATGGAACTAGAGTTCTATTCTCAGGTGGATTTGGACCGTACTTGGAAGAAGACTTCTTTGATGTGAAGTCAAACTTCTTCGGTTGGAAGTGATGTTTTTTCTCCAGCGACCCCATTCGACTTGAAACTCTTGATCATCAATGCATTGCCCACTGTATATACCAAATGGGTCCCGTTGAAGGTGCATCTCGGTTGTTCGGCTTCATACCTTATAAAGACCAACTGTGTGGAGATATAATGCTTCACCATCAACAAAGGGAGGAGATGGTGATCAACAATAAAAAACTCGAGGGCAAGTTTTTTTGTCAAGTATGATGCAAATCACATTTGGGATGTTTAAGAACATAGCTAATTTTAATTTATTTTATTTTTATTAGAGAATGTGATTGGACTTGTTTATTTATTTTTATGATTATATTGGGATTAAAGGAGTAGGTACATGAGATAATTTAATGGGTTTTAGTTTAAAAGGGGCATGGATGGCTTTTTTTAGTTTGTAGGTTTCATTATTCTACTTTGGTGGGAATTGTTAGCTAATTAGAAAGAGAAAGTTGAGTAGAGGATTGGTCATGTGATGTCCAAGGGATAGGATTTTGCGGAAAATTTCTTATCTCTTCTAGGATTAATGTGATTATCCTTAATTAGTTATAGAAAAGGACTTAATGAGAATGGAGGATGAGCTTAAGGGAGAAACTCCTAGATTTTTAGAGAGAGAGAGATAGAGTTATTGTATTGAAGGGGGAGATGCTTACATATATTTTGGGGACTTGGATATTTGTTTGTAAATAATTAATTTATGAAAGAAATAAGAGAGTGTTTTTTTTTTTTCCGTTGGTTTGATTTACAACAATTTATTATTTTTTATTGTTGGTTTTTTTTTTTATATTTTTATATTTTTATATTTTTATATTTTATTTATAAAAAATCGAAAAGTGGCTAGATTTAATTTCTCAAACTCCTTTCACATAAAAAATATAGCTCGAGTTTGGAACCTAGAATAAGTGGGGTATCTAGATCCTCGGTCCAAATGACTTAAGTGGGTCAAATATCGAAGTGTACTCACTTGTTCAGGGTAACATATGGGAAGCAAGTGTACTTAAGAGGTTTTTTTTTTTATAACAAAATTTCTCTAGATTTACTGAGTGACAAGAATTAAACGAAGTAACCTCGTTGTTAGTAAAGTTGTAGACTTATCCTCATTGGTAGTTTGACCTTTTCCATGATATTTTCCCCGACTAATAAATATTTAGTAGTAAAACGAATCCAGAAAACTACTTCTAGAGCAAATAATAATAGGAAAAAATTGATGTAAGGTTGTCAACTTTATACTATAGAAATAAAGTGCACCTAAAAAATCCACTCAAAAAGTTGTTTTGAAGTTAGAAAACCCCTTTATTGTCCATTTTGACCTAGAAATATAAAGATATACAGAAAAAAAATATTTCAAGTCATAAAAACAACACATCTTGTAACGTATTATCGAGACTACCTATTTTCAAGTGTTTATGCAATTGCATCAATTTTGGAGCTTACAATTCATATTTAGAGTAAAAATATATTTTCAGGCCATTGCAAGACTTTTTGACATGGGAATTATATCTTTTGAAAGTGCGCATTATTTTAATTGTTTAAGATCATTTGGGAAAATGTTAAAAAAAGGAGTTATAACCCCTAATAATATCACTAAAGTGGTCAATGCAAACCATGATAAATTACACTTGAGTGCATGCTTTTAAATTTCGATATCAATTTGGAAAATCTTTAAAAACCTTATTGAAGAATTTCCAAACAATTTCGGGTACCTTGATATTTTTACCTTAAAGAGAATGTTACCGAATGATAATTGGGTTAGGGGTGGCAAAGGGTCGGGTCGGTTCAAGTCAAATCCAACTGGTCCCAGACCCGACCCAACTAAGTTCTACATGGACCCGACCTAGGTTGGGTCCAAATGACTTGAATCCAAACCTAGGTCGGGTTGACTTGGACCCAAACGTGGCTCAGGTCCAAGTCATTTGGACCTAGGCCCGACCTTAGATTTTCAAAAAAATAGAAGTTCCATTTATATAATGTATGTTTGTATTGTTATATTTTACGTATTTTTTGTATATTTTATACCAGGTCAGTCAGTTTGAGTCCAAGCATTTGGACCTGGAACCCGACGCACCGGGTCCAAAACATGGATCTAGACCCAGTGTCGACCCGACCCAATTGCCACCACTAAATTGGTAGTAAAATGATCAAAGTACTCTTAATTATTCAGGCTTCTCAACATAGAACAAGGTTAATTTGAGTTTTTTTTTTCGACTTTTTTTTGAGGTACTGATAGATATAGAAATTTGAAAACATCCTTCTGTAATATGTAATCTTTGGACCCCCTTTTAGTGCTATTGTAAGCCATTGTAAGGGATTTCAACCACTCCTTTTATAGTTTTCTTAACTATTTTTATAATCACTATAATTCCTAATAATATTTTTATTTATGTTATTATTATTGGGGATTGTATATAATGAGATCATTTGCCTTTGATACAAGGAGGTCGTAATTACTTACAACCATCCAATGTGAAATCTGATAGCTTAGGTGTGTCACAAAGTGTGAATTTTTTTTGAAGTTTGAGCTTGGTCCATGGAATAAATACAACCATCTAATTTCACATCTAATGGTCGAGATTAATTATCACCACCTTGCAAGTCTTATTATATATTTTTTCCTTATTATTATTATGAGAAGGATTTATTGGGAGTAACACGAACAATTATTTAATGGGTGCGGTCTGTCTAAAGCCGGGGCTCTAAATAATCAAAGTAAAGCGCACCTTCAAATAGTGTAGAGAAATGTGGTTTCAATATTAAAATCTTTTTATTAACCTTAATATATATTTTCATCTCTAACTATAAAAGTTAAAGCTTAAAAAATAGTGTAGATCGAGCAGATCTATGAAAACTTGAAAATCTTAAAAATTAGAGGTCCAAAAATGTATTACAAGCTATAGTATTTCTAAAACTTGAAATTTTTTTTTTTTTCTCATGTCCATGCATCTTGAGGTCGAGGTGATCAATTTGAGGATATTTGGGCATCAAAACAACCTCTTACAGTGAAATTTTCGAAGTGCGCCTTAATTTAATTGTTTAGAGTCTCGCACTTACATAAATTTTCTAATTTAAATGTCTCTTTTCAAATTTCTAGAGCACTGGTTGCTGCCACTGACCGGTCTTTTCGAACTCAAAATTTAAACCAAGGGATATAATTTCCTAATTAGAACCCTCACAAACTTGAACATTTTCCAACATATTGCAAGAAGCCAATACATCTCAAGTGGTATTCAAATCTAGAGATTTCATAGATGACATTCCCTTTTCACGAGAATCCTTATCGAACAAAGCAGAGATTTTTTTTAATTTTTTTTTAACTTTTAATAAAATAGTTGACATATTTTTTCTAAGATTAAACTTATTCTAAACCAACAATATCCTTCAATTTGCATGGACTCTAAATGCATAAAATCAAACCCAACCCAACCCACACCACAAACAAAAGCCAATTCGTGACTCTTTCTCACATATTTCATCAACTCCTCCTTTTTCAAAACCAGGGACCCATGTTTCTAAATTGTTTTTCTGATAGTTCTCTTTCTTTCTCCTTTTTGGAGGTTTTGACGTCCCGGAACACCAACCCAACCCACTCCACTCCACAAACAAAAGCCAGTTCATGACTCTCTCTCGCATATTTCATCAACTCTTTAAGTTTCTTTTTCAAAACCAGGGACCCAGCTGATAGTTCTCTTTCTTTCTCCTTTTTGCAGGTTTTGATGTCCTGGAACACCAACCCAACCCACTGCACAAACAAAAGCCAGTTCATGGCTCTCTCTCTCACATATTTCATCAACTCTTCAAGTTTCTTTTTCAAAACCAAGGGACCCATGTTTCTGAATTGTTTTTCTGATAGTTCTCTTTCTTTCTCCTTTTTGCAGGTTTTGATGTCCTGGAACACCGACCCAACGCACTCCACACACAAAAGCCAGTTCATGACTCTCTCTCTCTCACACATATTTCATCGACTCTTTAAGTTTCTTTTTCAAAACCAGGGACCTATGTTTCTGAATTATTTTTCTGATAGTTCTCTTTCCTTCTCCTTTTTGCAGGTTTTGATTTGCAGGTTTTGATGTCCTGGCTTTCTACAGAAACAGCCTTGCAAAATTGGTAATTTTGTATGTTCTTGATATCAATTTATTATTAAAATCAGGAGCTATTGTCGAGCCAATTTCCCAAAATTCCGTATTTTCATAATCTGGTTTGGGAGAATGACTTGGAAAATAGTGCGACTTTGCTACAGTTACTAATATCAAAACAGATTTTAAAATGGAAATCACCTTCATTAAGCGTTTGTTTTTTAATAAAATTAATAATAGCCTGTTTGTTTTTTAATAAAATTAATAATCACGTGTACTGCCAAACCAACCTGAAATAATTGAGATAAAACTTGGATGATGATGATAGTTTATACTCGCAACTTATGATGATACATTGCAGGAGAATTTTTTTGGTTGTCTGAATAACATGGTATAAGAAACTTGTCCGTGAGCTACATAAACAGAGGACGATCTGAAATCTGAAATTCAGTTTCTATTTGGAAAACATGGAACCTTCATTAGTAATCGTAAGTGCATTTCTTCAGCTAAATATCAACAGAATATGAGAAAATTCTGGTCGTGGCTTGATTTGATATAAATGTTTCACCTGAAATTTTTGCCTCAAAATCAGCCATTTCAACAGCAAATATGCTTGTAACGAGTCTGACCATCAAACACATTCGACTTGACGGAAATTTGAATTTTTGATTAGACATGATGGAGTACAATCATCGACCATTGTATTATCAATATTTATCTGAAGGATACAGTTTCTATGAATAGAAGAGAAGTCTAGAAAACACTTTGGGCATGGGAAATCTCTATGATGGCTCTAAAATCAATTTCCTCCACCAGTTATCAAATTTGTAGCTCAAAAAATGATCCCAAACTTGTGGATCCGAGAAGCCTTGAAAATGGACAGTCTAAATAGTATTACAATATACACTATTTTTAAGGCTCC
The DNA here is from genome assembly GCF_000471905.2 of Amborella trichopoda. The sequence goes on from NW_006498246.1 coordinate 1,041,041, forward strand.
AAATCCTATTTTTTTAATGATAATGGTCAAGGTCGAGATGACTGATTAGAAGGATTTCCGACGCCGGAACTATAATTTACAGGGAGTTTCGATGCGAGGCATTACTTTTTTCCATGAGCCCCAGGCCTTATTTTAAACTTTTCCTTCCCTAAATCCAATAGAAATAATCACACTTGAAAATCAGGAAATATAGGGCAGAGTGAGTGAATATCAGACAGCAGTTTGCACATGACTCCATGGTGCTCCTAACATATTGAAACTTGAGAGCCATTCTCAGGCCTACATATATAGGTCAATTGATCATGTGTACATGCATGCATAAATGCCTGTAACCATCTTCGATCTGGTTTTCATGCACTGAGTCTCCAAGTGTGAGGCTCATGGGTTCCCCATAAAACCCTTTTTAACTCATCTTTCAAGAAAGAAGAAAGAAAAAGGGCTCAGACATCATATATGAATCATGAACTTCTTCTCAACACGTTATAAATCTCATGAGAAAAGAATCAAACAACAAATTTCACACACAAAGATTACGAGGAGAGACTCTTGGCTCCTACTATTAACATCTCAGGAGTTGGAAACCTCAACTTTGCACACAGACAATCAACAGGATGGCCCTTCATTCCTGCTATTATCTCTTACAACTGTTGTACAAACAACCTGGTGTAATATGTAAGGCTCAACCTCATTCTTCGCATGAATGGGTGCAAATTGCATAGCAAATGTGTACCCCAAATTGATGCCAAGAAGAAGGGGAAATATTACAAAAAAAACATAGGAAGTAGAGGGAATGACGAGGATTGCATACTTTTCATGTTGGCCTATTCAACTCCTGGTACATAAAGCATAACTATCACTTCATCTTTGGCTTTTGGATCTCATAGTGACCGTTAATAGCAACAGGTGCTTTGGATTGTGGGTGTTTGCTCTTCAGGTTTTGGTTTCAAATTATTTCTCTTCCCAACGGTTGATCCTTCCTCCAGCAGGCTTGGCACATCCAGAATCTAAAAGGCACCACATAAAAATTGTCTCAATGAAGAATAAGAGAATAAAAAAGCAAAAGAGATTTGGTGAAGTGCTTTCTCAAACTTTTTTCTTCAAAGTTTGACATAAGAGATAAATGTTACTATAGATATTTGAATTAATATGGCTCATTATGGCACTCTTGACATTTGAACATGATTGTGCACAGCGCAACTTATCACTAAACATTTCATGTTTTCATCAACTAATTTCCGACTGAATGATAGAACTTACGAAAAGGTAGTTTTGCTTTGATTATTGACATGGGCAATGTTGGCATTTCTTCTCTGACTCCATTTAGTTGGAAGAATATTGCAAGTTTATTGGACCTTCCTGCCCTCAGTAAAAGGGGAGAGTCAATCCTTTTGTGAGATTCATGTAAATAAAACTCATCATGGAATCCCTCATAATAAGAAAAGCTCACAATACTATAGGAGGTCTCTCTATTTCCAAATTCTAGAGTTACTTTTGTTCCTTCGAGAGGCATTATCACTGTTTCCTTGAACTCCAAAAAGATAAAAGTTAGAAGGAGACAAAGGAGAAGAAAATGAAACAGGGTCAGAAACAATATAGAAGATAGAACTGTCAGCCTGTCCAAAAGAGAGAGAGAGAGAGAGAGAGAGAGAGAGAGAGAGAGAGAGAGCGAGTGGTTGTCTACTATTACTACTTACTAACTAACTACTACGTAACCTTACTACCGTACGACGTAACTACTAACTAACTTACGTTAAGTAAGTAAAGTTACGTAAGTTCGTTTACTT
>NW_006498246.1:1043024-1077233 GCF_000471905.2 Amborella trichopoda
AGAGAGAGAGAGAGAGCATGGGTTTGCTCATTTACATTTCACAAATCTGAAACCTTATCCTAGCGAATCACAAATTTCTTGAAGAAAGTTCAAGTGTTCTTTTCAATTAACATCGTTTGTGAATCAATTTTGGGGCTACTCTCAGCCAGTAGAAAGTTCTCAACTTTTATACATCAGCACTCCAAAAGCCCTCTGTGCCTGTCATCAGATACTGTCAATATGGGTTCACTGTCATGGATAATTGACTCTATGGCCACAAATCACATATCGAATTATTCTTATATTTTCTATGTACCGCTGAATGGTATCATGCATGTCACTCTAGATTTTTTGAGAAGTAATCCAGCAGAATAAGATGGTCGCTCCAGCTATAGAAGCTTGATCCTCCTCCGAGACAAGGGATCTCGACTCCAGAAATCTTTTGAATTTAAGGATCTCAATCCGTGATTAGGCATCTGGATTCCTGGTTAATGGGATCCTGATCCCTCTCATCAAAATCATGGGTCTACGAGTAAGGGGAATCGAGATTCCACCACCATGGAATCGAGTTTCTTTTACTTTAGAACAGAGGATCACCAATATATTTTGATATCCCACAATGGTATCCATGGTTTGAGGCTTGAAGTTTGAACTTCAAACTTGTGAGTCACAGAAATAAACACCATAGCATACAAGCTACTACCACATCGACAAGTTATGGAACCTGTAGATGACGGAAAGCAGCTGCAAAGCTAAAAATTCACCATGTCCTTCCCTAAATCCTTTTTATTTCACTTACCGAAAGCTCTATATCCTTGTCTCTAAGGCCCTCTCATTTATCAACCATTACAGAGACCTTTGCCGTTTGACCCTTTGTTTGCTTCTGGACCTTTTTTTTCTCAGAATCTAGAAAGCATTTGACCAGTTGTATGCTCAATTGCAAGTGAAAAGACCCACACAAGGAAAGACAAGGACACTGCATTTTCATCAAATGCTGGAGCTTCTTTCATACCTGAGGCTGTAATTTGATACCTTATTTTGGGGTTTCAGTTTCACTTCTCACTTATGAAACACATTCCATGATAATAAAAAATTTAAATATTTTAAAAAGGAAAAAAATTGGTACTTAATAATACTTTTCAGCTTTGAATTTGGAAAAAACATGAATCATATAGTTCAAAGAACTTCATTCCTGAGCTAGATTACCCTAGTTAAGTGCTCTTGGGGAGCCTCGACTCTGAGTTGGACAGACCTTGATTCCATATAGTTTGTCCATCAATCCTGGACAAATTTGAATCACGCTCCCTTCATATTGGGATCGAGATCCCTTTAACGTATGGATCTTGATCCCTATCCCGTGGATCTTCATGCATCTCTTGATCCTGCATTCCCGAACCCGGTCTAGGGTCTGACCTCATTCCTGATCTCGATAACCATGGTTAGAGTTGATAGAGTTGGAACTGTTTCTCTCGACTTGCATATCACCTCTAGTGTTTTTCTGTTCCAGAGTTGGATAATCTGGTATCTATTAGTTGACAATGAGTCATCTTTCTAACAAGGCGTTACTATTAGTAAGATCGGACAACATGGGAAACGCATGGTTTTCATTCAGAATACTTTCAACCATGACTGGTTCCTCAGAATCACCCTCAACAGCTTAGCCCAAAGAAAGTGAAGAAGACACTGTTCTAAGACTACAGCAGAGATCATTGGGGAACCTCATGATGCTAGACTGAGACAGATGCGTAGGGACAAGATTCGACCACAGTATGTATCGTTTGTAAGGGTCCTATTGTACAATTAATTTCTCAGGTGCATTTTCATATTTAACAGTCTTGCCTCTACTCATAAGTCATGACGGGTCTTCATGTTATTTCATAAACGCACTCATAAGCATGGAGGTTTAACTCCCCATTTTCATTTATGAAAATTGCTATTCAATTTCTCACTGATATTACTAGTTGACTAACAAGTGAGTCATACAATACATTGGGGAAAAGCCAAAACAGATTGACTCATGAAATACATTGGGGAAAAGCCAAAATAGACCAACTCATGAAATTTACAATTTCCTTTGCAATGGTTGAAACTTATATGTAGCTCAAAGAGGCTGATATGTAATTTTATAAGCCGTTAATTTTTTGATCGAATGGTTCTCAGAGTTTAGAAATCCAGAATATCGTTATTTCAGATTTGTCTGGATGTAATCTGTCATTCTCCATATCTTTGCATCAGGTTTAGGAACCAATATATAATCCATGCAACTAAATTGTAGGCTAAAAATATGCAACCAACCTTATTTCCTTGAAGATAAAATTATGATCCAATGACTAAGAACTTTAGACGGCACAGAAAACCATAGAATACGTTATTTTTTTCTAAAAAAAAGCCATTATTAGGTGTATTCTGAGAGTTTGTACCTTCAATGCGAGTTCCTCAAAGCATTTTTCCACATTTACTCGAGTTTTGGCACTGCATTCAAGAAACAGGCATCCATATTCTTTTGCAAGTGCGATTCCCTCCTCCCTTGTAACAGCCCTCTCATCTTCCTGGAATATAGGTGAATTGAGGCAGTCATGATACAATGATAAAACATATATTCAAAACAAAGGCGAGAAAGGCCAGTACATGTCTAATATCAGTTACTAACTTACAAAAACGTATAGTTTGGAGTCGAGAATATCATAGAACGACATAACTCTGGAGAGATTACCTTAGTGCATGTTTACCTGTGCCAAAACTTATAGAACTCCTCTGTTTTTCTTTGCGTAGTAGAACTCATTTATGTTACCTAGAGTAGTTAAAAAGAAAAACAATTTTTTGCCTTCCTAGGCACAATTGTCACCTGTAGTCTCTGTTGGTAGTGAAGTACATTGGGTTTAGACCATAAGATGTGGACGACTAACATGACTAAACATTATATTTTTCACCCTTATTGATCTAATGTTTTCCTTGGCCTCAAGGACATGTAAAAAATTTGTCTGGCAGCTATTACCAAAACTATCAAGGCTAACCAACCCAGATAATGGATTAATGTCAGTTACTATTCCTAAGGGAAATTTCAATTAATTTCCAATAAATATGGGAGATCCTACAGTATTAAAATTCTACTGATCCTATTACGGGTCTACTCATCTAGAAACCAAATTATTCAGACATCCATGAAGAGCTAAAGTAGTAGTAACTGCATATAGCCTCATTAATCAATTAAAGTCATAATAATTCGCATAGGGGAAAGAATTCCTCAGCCTTTAGTTGTTGAAAACGCCTAAGATTCAGAATCGATTTAGTAGTGGCTAGAAGATTATTGTTGTTGGAATCATTGTCCGTAAAGGGTGAATTGCAGGAATCGAGATTCCTACTTATCAGAATCAAGTTTTGATCCAAATGGAATCGAGATTCCTACCTCTTTGAATTTGAGTTCATACAACTCTAGAATTGAATTTCAACCAGTTGAAATCGAGATTCATACAAATTGGGGATCGAGCTTCAACCCACTTGGAATCAAGATTCCTATCTCAATGGCATCGAGTTTCAACCCAATAAAGATTCCTAGCTCTAGATATTTGCATTTGAATGTTGATTCCGTGTTACCAAAACTTCGATCATGCGTTCATCGAATTACTATTCGGTGCACTTATGAACCATGGGATTCAATGTTCTCCAATCTGGATTTCAAATAACTCAGATAGGATTTCATAAATATTTGAAGCGAGATCTCATGTTGATAGAATCATGGTTTCATGCACCTATAAACTGTAGTATTTGATTATGTGGAATTTGGATTCCCAAAAAATTGAACGAATATTCTATGAAGGTGGAAGCAAGATTGCATGTTAATCAAATCATGGTTCCTTGCACCACGAACTGCAGTATTCTATGCTATGGAATCTAGATTCCAAAAAAACCAAATCGAGATTCAATAAATGTAGAATTAAGATTCAACTAGGGAGGAATCGAGATTCAATAAATTTGTAGAGATTCCTAAAATGTGGAATCGAGATTCTTTATAAAAAAAAAAAAATGTGGAGTCGAGATTCTTAACTTCAAGGAAACGGGTTCTATGAAGATTCATTTATGGAATCGACCAATCGAGATTCCGAGGAGGAATTGCCACCTGGGGTGAGAGATACCAGTAGCTATGATACAGTCTCCTAGAACTTAGTCAAGCTAATTGGATTGTATTGCAATTATTTTATACAATTTTGTCTAGTTTTTATACAAACAAGATTCATCATCATCATCATAGCCTTTTCCCAACTATTTGGGGTCGGCTACATGAATCCCGGTCCGCTATTCTGCTTTATCAAGGGCCATACTAGTCCACCTAAGTTTACTTTTGCATCTTATCGCCTATTGGAGCCAAACCTAAGTTCTCCTGAATGTATTTATTTCGTACTTTATCCCTTATTGTCATGCCACTCATCCATCTCAACATCCTCATCTCAACTACACTCATCATTTGGATATGATGTTTCTTGACCGCCCAATATTCCACCCCATAAAGAAACGCTAGTCACACAATTGTCCTATAGAACGTGTCCTTCAGCTTCATTGGTATGCAGCGATCACATAAATCTCCAGTTGCACATCTCCACTTTGCCCACCGAGTTGTAATTCTGTGCGGCATCTTCCTCAATCTCTCCATTTGCTTGGATTATTGACCCAAGTTATTGAAAGTGTGTCAATCTATTCTGTTTGGAATTTCTTGGTCGTCAATCTTAACTACTTCCTCATCTCTACCCCTATTATTACTTAACTTGTATTCCATCTACTCTATCTTCGTTTAGCTAAATTTAAAACCTTTAGATTCTAGAGCATCCATCCAAAGTTTTAACTTTGTGTTGATGCAGCTTCAGGTCTCATTGGACAAAACTATGTCCATAAACAACATACACCATGTTAACTCATCTTTGTAAGTGACTAGCTAAGTCATCCATAACTTACACAAAGAGGTATGGGCTCAATGCAGACCCCTGACGTGGACCTATTGTTACTGAAAACTTACTCATCTCTCCACTGATTGTTTGCACACTTGTTAGCACTCTCTCGTACATATCTCTCACTACATCGATGTAGTCTCTAGAGAATCTTTTTTTTTCCAACACCCACCAAATTAAGTCTCAAGGTACTCTATTATAGGCTTTCTTTAGATCAATAAAGACCATGTGGAGGTTTTTTTCCCTTCACCTTAAACTTCTCAATCAATAGCCTAAGTAGGAAAATAGCCTCAATTGTTGACCTCCCGGGCATAAAACCAAATTGATTTTTGATACATTTGTTTCATGCCTTAGACATTGCTCAATCACTCTCTCCCACAACTTCATAGGGCGACTCATAAGTTTGATCCCTCGATAATTTGCCCAATTCTATATGTCTCCTTTGTTTTTGTAAATAGATGTCACAATACTTTTGCTGCATTCATCTGACATTCTCTTTGTTCTCAACACCTTGTTGAACAACTTGGTCAGCTAGTCAATGCCAGTCTCCCCCATACACTTCCAAACTTCTATTGGATACCATTTGGTTCTAAAGCCTTTCCAATCTTCATCCTCTTCAAAGCTTCTTTCACTTTTGATATCCTAATCCTATGAATGATTCTATGAGATCCGCCCTCATTTATATAATTTTTCATAAAATAGTAATAAGTGAAATAAGGCATGGTCTCTTATTAAGGCCTTAAAATTAAACGCCCCTAAGATGTTTAGGGGAAAAAAAAACCCAAGAACAAGTCTCAGGAAATCTCTCAAAGGTAATGTCATGAATGTCGCTTAGGCCTGAGGATCCACTCCTATCTAACATTTCCCAGTCTACACAAATGCCTTTAGACATCCTCCCAACATCCAGAAAACTCATCACATACATGAGCCATTTAGAGCAACAACTACACCAAGAAATTATGCTTGACAAGGTTCATCAAAAACTACGCCAAATGACAGACATACTGAGTACCAGACCCAAAACTCCAGATACGAGTTAGCACATGTAAACTAATCCCCTGGGTAACAACCATATTCATCAGCGGGTCAGCTGTAATTCGAGTAGCTTAGACCCTAGCATGGGCAAGCAACAATGTTGAGTATGATGAAAACTAATTGTAACAAAAAAACACACACTTTGGCAGTTATTAACCTTGTTTTTTTTTACTTTTTATTCTTAATGACGATTAAGGTCCTTAATACCCTTCTCACATGTAAAATTCACATATTATGTCGTCGAAGCATTACCCATTTGAAGCAAGTTGGAAACTATTCTTGCCTCTCCACTTTTCCACTTTTTCACACAGAGGACTTGGACACTGAGCTAAGCATTGGTACTATCTAATGTAAAGACTACATGATTGTAGGACCCCACCTCACTCTAAACATCCGATATCATAACAAGTATTGCATGTCTTGCTAACTTCAAAGAGCCCATCCCGGAACTCCCATCAACTACACAGGAAATCTAACCACCTAAGAAATTTCAAAACTTCTAGATGCACAGAGTGCCATCAATCTTATTACAACCACAAGAAAATTTACATGACCAACGTGCACAACCTTGAAAACTCTGATTATTTGAAAGTTCAAGAAATATGGTAGTGCTACATAATCGAATGTCAAACTAGAATAGCAGGGTTTGAATACTGGAATCCCATGAGATAGTCCACTTCTGATATATCTTTAATATTCTTGGCCTAGTTCACTTGCCAACCCATATATTAATCAAATTAATGCCATGCAGGTTGCTAAAAACCATGTCCTCCACAAGTGAATCAGAGATGTTTAGTTGTCAAAGAAAATATAACTTAAATTATTGACTAAACTCAAGTTAATTTCTCTCTCATATGGCATCAAATTTCTTGGGATCTCATAGAGTAGTTGTTATTTCAGTTATCTGTGTCAATTGAAGGCACACTTGGTATGTATTATGCCAAAACTATTCAATCAGCATTTTTTATCTGCAGCACTTGTTTTTCCAACTCTTACTCTAAACTCCATTCCGCACCACAGGATACTTGTAATCTAAATTGCAGAATGAGACTTCTATCCCTCGTGAAATGTCAACCAAGAGGATGCAAAAAGCACTATTATAAACATCCTCCACCACAAGAACATGGTAACATAAAAAGGAATTACCCCCCACCGGAGGACAGGGCATAAAACCCTGTCCTCCATTAGTGAACTATACTCATTTACGTTGCTAAAGACAATATAGCAGAGCAACCTCAAGTTAATTTCTCACACCTATTGCCTGAAATGTCATTGCTTCTCCTCAGTTAGTTGTTACTTCTTGAATTGTCTGAATTAGTTCAAACAACATGTTTGAATACATATTATATAAACACCATGCAACGCGCATTTTACATCTTTGGAATTTTCTCTTTTTTATTCTTTTTAACTTTGTTAATATAATTTCCTTTCAACACTATAGGATACTTGGAATCTGAATTGCAAGATCAAAGATCTATGGAACCTTATGTGAACCAAGAGGAAGCTAATGGTACTGATGTAGACATCCTCTATCCAAGGAATATCGCACAAATAAATAAATACCATTCATTACCTTAATATTGTTTATTAGTGACTTGTTTATAAATTGTTTTATTTAGTGTTGATGTAAACTTCGTCGTGGCCGGTTCCAAGTTGGATGCCGGTCCCAAGCCCGGAGAAATCCAGAAGGTTGTGTTAGGTTGGCAGCCAGTTAAAAGCTTTTGCCACATCTATGTCACAAATCTTGATCCATGTTATATGCTCATGCTAAGGTGCTCCTTGCAAGCGACGTTCTGTACTAGCACCCTGGTGCAGTGAGAAATGATAGCGAGGGCATTCCCTAGAAGTGATGTGCCACAACGACATCTAGTTGCTAGGGCATTCTCTGGAAGCGATGTGCCACAACGACATCTAGTTGCAGTGATAAGTACCATTTTGGACGAGCGCAGGTCAAGAAGCCAGCCTAAAATAATAGGACTCAACTTGCCACATGGAATTTAGGAACGCTTAACAGGTAAAAGAAGTGATTTAAAAAACGGATCAGTGCCCCGGATCCGGATCGGTGAATCGGCGATCTGGATCGGGAATCGGCCGACTCGGAAGGATTAAGCTCTAAAAAAATCCAAAAAATTATTAAAATTAATTATAAATGCTGTCTTTTAGGAATCCAATAAGAAATGTGGGTACTCCATTGTTAACTTTCACTTTTTTCATTAATTTGTGAATATTGATATGTTTTTTCTTTGTATAAACTTATGTTAATCATTAAATTTACATCACACATAAGAAAAATCATATAATTATCATGGATAAAATATATAATCATACATGGACTACCATAAAAAGTAGATTTAATCGATAAAAAATGGCCATCAAAATCTCAAATTGGCGGAAAGCCCTAATCCCCTAAAAATACCCAAATTATTACAAACTAACTAACTATAATCCAAATTTATTACAACCTAACTAACTATAATATTATATGCTGAAATTAAAATTGTTGGTTTAAATTTTATAATTATTTTATTATACAAATAGTAACAAATCTAAAATATTTTGTAATACGATCCAATTTAAAATGTATTATTGAGAACTGTAAGAAAGATAATGAATTACATGATTTATAACACAAAAATTAATAAATAAAATAAAAATTTGGTTAGAAATTATTAGAATGCATACCAATTTTCGAAAGAACACTTTAATTTTTCACAATTTTAATTTTTTAGATTTCTAGAATAAATTTAGTAAAAGAGATTGTTAATAGAAAGCGAGAGATTCAAATGGAATAAATTTCTTTAAATTTTTTTTTTTTTAGATTTATAGAATAAATTTAGTAAAAAGATTGTTAATAGAAAGAGAGAGATTTCAAAAAATATATATATATTTTTTAAAAAATTTATTTTCTGCTTATTTTTATTGTCAACAACAATAAAATAATATGCGCCCAGGCGGAATCGAACTTGAAATGTGAAGGCTTAACGTGGAAGTGATAACCTCTCCGCCACATCAGCACAAGTGTAATTGCTTTTTACATTAATAATACTTGTCCAAATTCTGTCGTAATTTAATGCATCGTGGGAATTATCCCACATCCAACAGCATGCCTTAGTTTCGCTTTTATAAATTGCTTTGTAAGTTCCTTGAGGTTTGCGCACGTGTGCCTGAGGTTGCCATCCACGCGCACCCGATGGGTGACGGTAGTCTTCCACGTGTGAACCAAAGAAAATCGATATTTTGCCACTTGTTAACTCGTTATGTGACTTGCCATGTGACGTCATACGGGCGACTTTCACCAGTGTATGACGTCATACAAGCGATTCACTGTGCAAACCTGCCGATTTGTTCTAGAACCGGGCGGTTCCCGGTTTTACACTGGAATCGGCAAGGGGTAACCGATTCCAGTGCCGACTCGGGCGAGTCCATTGCGACTCGCCAATTTTTATATCACTGGGTAAAAGTATGGAGTTAATAGATACAATGAGACAAATGAGTGTTAACATAGTTTGCCTATAGGAAACTAAGTGGGAAAAGGTAAAAGCTAAGGAAATTAATGGTTATAAACTTTGGTATATAAGAATATAGAATAATAAAAATGGCGTAGGCATAATAGTAAACGAATATTTAAAAGATAAAGTAGTAGATGTTAAGAGAGTAGGTAATAGGCTTCTATTAATTAAACTTACGTTAGGGGATGAGATAATTAATGTATTAGTGCTTATATGCCACATATAGGACTAGAGAATAAAATTAAAAGACAATCTCGGAGGACATTGATGGAGCAGTCCAAGGAAACCAAATGGAGAGAGGACCTATTTAGGGATTAGAGGGAACTTAAATGGTTATGTAAGAAAAGATAATAAATGATATGAAAAGGTACATGAAGGATATGTATTTATGGAAGAAATGAGATGGCTGATTCTATTCTTGATTTTGTTATGCCTTATGACCTTGCTATAGCAAACATCTACTTTAGAAAATGATATGAATATTAAATAACTTACAAAAGTGGATCTTACAAAAAACCTTACAGACTTCTTTCTAATCACAAAGGCAGATCGACCATTATGTAAAGACTATAAGGTTTTCCCAAGAAAAAATTTGGCCATACAACACAGACTCATGGTTATGGATGTTCGCATAACGAGAGATGGAAGAGGAATGAAATAAATAGCGGTCCAAAAACATGGTGGTGGAATTTAAAAGGGGAGAAAATAGACTTATTTAGAAATAAATTGATAAAATAAGGAAACTAGAATTCTGATGATGAAGTTAATGTTATCTGGAATGGGATGACTTATTGTATCAAGAAAGTGACAAAAGAAGTTTTAAGAGAATCTAAAGTGAAAAGACATTCAGATAAGGAAATTGTTTGGTGTACTAAGCCAATTCCACGTGACACAGAAAAATTTCTAAATGCAATGCAACAATGCTCCACTTACATGAATTTTACATCAACGTATACAATTCCAGCCACCAAACTGGACCTCTCATACACTTAAAATGAAAAGAATTAACAACTCTAATTGGTCCCTTAACAAATTCAAACATAAGATATAATAAGGAGATTGAATCAGTATAAGACCATACTCATGTACTCAAAATTACAACACTATATAAATTACATTGCCAAATTATACATCACTTTGGAATTTCATCAAAGACATCAAAATCAATCTCCTCCACCAAAACATTTATTTACGTGTGAATAATTGGTTTAATCATGGAAATCCATATATCGAGTTCATATTGCATTGTTTACAGCCAAGGACGGGATGACTTCTATAATGGCATTAAGATATAGGCCAAAATACATCAACACAAACATATAAAAAACATTCCATACTCAATTCTACATGACACAGAACATTTAACAACTTAAAATTATAGCAAAGTAAATGCAAGGAATCAAGGGGAAGCCAATGGTCCAACCCTTGTGCCCAGGTCACCGATCGGATCTGAAGGACTTAATATTGTCCCATGGATGATAGCAAGGATAGCTTATAAACACAAGGGCCAATCCCACTTAAGTAATGGTAAGCTTAAGCACACTTCCTTACCACTTAATTGGTTTCAAAATATGAGAGACGGACAAACATTAACGGTGAAAACAGTTGGTAAAAGCAAGGTGTAGACAGCGCATAAAAGATGGGACACTATGGCCATGATGTAGACAAACATTTAAGTGTAGTTTCTCAAAGGAAATGCCTAGGATGATAATCTCACAATTTGGTACTCAAATGAACATTATATGTTTGATAATATACATCTCCAAAAACCTCAGAGAAATCAGGTGGTGTTTAAATTACATGAGTCTAGTCTAAACTATGCATATAAGATGGTATAGATGCATAGTTTTCCGAATACTTAATACTCATGAACAATTAAGTATGGATTCATGGAAAGGCTATTGTAATCACTAATTTACAGCAAGCAAAAGGGATGGAAATGAAGTCTTTCAAGGTACATGATGGAATTGTGAAGGTTTTCTCATATGTGGATAATGAAGTAAACTAGATACCATGCATTAATGGAGTGGATTCAACTTCATATGGCCATGGAGTTACCTTGCTACAAGATGGAGAAAGATGACCAAAATAAGTGAGGTGTGGGTTTCCTTTCTGTCTCTCTTTCTTCAAATGAGTTAAGATGGTTTGAAATGAAGGCAAATAATGGTATTTATGTGACTTCATAAGTGGCATGATCTTAACCCTTGATGCTCATCATCCATGGTATATGAGAGGGCCATGATCCCAGCCACACATCCCCATCCAGCCACCAAGATGTAGGGATGTAATTTCACACGATTATCACCACATTAAACCCTATGTTGCCAATTTACCTCATCTCCAGAAGTCTTAAATAAATCTCCAACAAGCCATTTTATGTCCAGCTTATACTTTTGAAATAAGGAAGATCAAGTGAGAGGGGAGTGACCTTCATGGTTTTTTTAAATTCTCATTTTGTTAAATATTTAAAAATAAAAATCTACATGGCTCATCCAATCAAATTGTACCATTGTGTAAAAAACACATGGGTTCAACAAATGACATAATGCCACTTGAAAAGGTTGGTTTCCATTGAAAACTTAGGGTTTAAGCCAAATTATCAAGGACTACCATTAACCATAGGCACATATGACCAATGCCACACATGTGGCAATAAAGCATGTGATTAATATTATTCACTTCAAACAATATTTTTATTTCAAACTGCATAAAACACTATTTAAAACAATTTCACAAATGCCATAATAGGACATCCACCTAGGGCTCCACAACATGATGATGTCAACGCCCCTAGGCTGACGTGGGCATGTGTGGGCCTTCACTAGCATGTCTTGTTAGGAATTTTCTCAAACAACATTAAAATCCTCATTTCTAGCTCAAAAAAATTCTGAAAATTTCTCAAAGATCTCAAAAATTCTCCAAATCATTTTCCACTAAAATTATTCACTTTGGCATCAAAATAAAATCGGACCATGGGTAAATGAGATCTCATGGTCAAGATTTAGGCATCAAAGTAATCCACTCAGCTAGTCCCGAAATGATGATCCATTCTTTCGGAGTGACCCAACAAGCCTATGCTCCACAGTCTTTGGCAGAGACGCATAATCTCACTTATCAAAGTCACCCAAATCAACATCCCAAAACTCTCAGGTGTCAATGGATTACAAGTGCACCCCTGGGGGCATAGAAATACTCACTGACAGGTGTCATTCTTAGCTGGATCATAACACATCAAAAGAGTGGCTTCCAATGTGACTGTAAGTGCACATGCTATATAGGGTGGTCTAATGCCAAGGTTTCAACTCATGTCCCTTGATTTATGACCATCCTATGCAAGGTCATTACTCTTAATGTACACGAGTTCTAACCTCCTTTCGGTTATGTATGAGCACCCTTGATAGAGCGGAATGGTAGAATAGTATTCATGTAGCCGAACACAAATTGTCAAGATAAGGCTTGGATGATGATGATGATGATGATTTGGTGACAGATAGGAAGTGCACTTCTTTTCCTTTTTTATTTTTTTTTGAGGGGTTGGACTCAAACTTGAGATCTAGTAACAATGTTAACTGCTAATGACTCGAGTCCAAGCCTGATTCCTAGATAGAAAATGCACTTGATGGGCTCTTTTTGCAGACACCTTTTTCAATACACTTCATGCTAGGCATATAAAAATGAATAATTGCAACTTATGCTTAATCCATGAAGTATAACCTCTATCATACAAGCAACAAAACAATATACAATATCAACATGGCTAAAAACTTGAGGCTCATCTTTGAAATAAAAAGATTATGAGATCCTCCATAAAGCTTTGGTCAAAGAAGGAAATAGTTATAGCCACAATATAAATATACCTTATCAACTTTGTTTCCCACAAGCATCTTGATACAATCTTGGTTTGTTGAATAGAGTTCCACTTCTTTTGCCCATACCTCTGACAGATTTACAAATGTCTCTCGTCTTGTGACATCATAAACTGAAACATTACAACAAATCATCTAAAATGAGACTTCTACAAATGTAGTTATGGTTCCTTGCTATCAGGTAGTAGATTCACATTCTTTAAAGTATATCCTGAACAACAATATTTTAACCAATAGATCTGCAATAAATATTTTCCATCCCAAGAGATAGCCTATGGCATTGGACGTACATGTTGAACAACACAATACTGTGTTAAGTAGCATGACTAATTATCTGTCATTAAATAGTAGGATACACTACTTTAATACAATAATGGAACAAAATATGGTGCAGGGCCATTCCATGGGGATTCTGCTTCATGGTTTAGCAAGTTACAGACTTGGCTATAAAAGAATCTAGAGTACCAATGTACCTTCTGCTACCCCTAAGGATAAAAAGTTAATGATTCCAATGATGTCCTTTGAGTGTTCTGTCAAAGATAGAGATGACTGGGACTAACAGAGTTTGGATCTATTTCAACTATGAAAATAAGGCCCCACTACAGGCGTGTGCAGTAACTTTTCAGATATCAAATGGTAGTCCGCATTAGTTACTTTTTGCATGCATGAAAGATCCCATTGGCTACCTTGTAGAAGACTGTTGGTTTTGGTTATGACAAGGCATAGAGGGACTGGATGAATTAGAACCCAGGTCAAGCACAAAACGACACAGAGGTGATCACAAACAACCCGCTCAGGTCTCAATTTCTGTATTGGATGAGGCAATGGTACACGTTTCTGAAAGACCATGACATGAATCTGGCCAAGAAAGATATTATAACTTGTTATGTATCGCGTTTGTAAGAATAATGGTCTTACAAAGAGCCCATTAAGCTTAAGGGAAGAGATGCAGTAGATACATGAAACAAAGAGGGATTGAGGCTTTCTTTACTATGGAATACCACTTCAGCAGCTTGAAGAGGTTGAAACAAAAATAAATCGGGTCAAGTGCATGTTACACATCGTGGATTTCAATTGACATCCACAATATACAGTTAGATACTACATTTTAAAGGTAGAAGAGAAAGGAAAATTGTCACTAATGAATAAAAATGGATCTCTTTAGGTCAGACACAAAAAATAAATTTAAAAAAATGAACTTGATGCCTCTACAAGGAGAACACTGTATTTGACGCTTGTGAAATGTTGGTGGATAAAGTTGTTTCGAATTCCAATCTTAGGCAGAACCTCAGAGGAAAGGATATTGAACCATTAGAGGAAGTCATGGCTTTGCTCCAGAAAATCTTTCTACTTGACAAATTGATATTATACAATGATCTGGACCCCTATTCATCTAGCCAGTTCTCCTTGAAAATCTTTTACTAAATGATTGCAGGTCAAGGAGCAGTAAGATTGGCATTGAGCTATGCCTGGTCCATGCCAGCACCCCCTACAACAAAGGTGTTGGTTGGTTGGCCATTATTGACAAGTTACTCAGAATAGAACAGCTTCAAAACCTTGTCATGGCTACACCAAACCATTGCGACCTCTGCAAATCTAATGCAGAAACCTTCTCCCATGTTCTTCTCCATTGTCTATTCACACAGGAGTAGCTCAGTGGAACAGCTATTCACCAGCTAATATTCTGTCCGTATCCAATGAGAAGGAAACCTACTACGGGCAATGTGAATGATGCAAATCTGTAGGCTGTTTGGCTTGAGCGAAACAGGAGGATATTCGAAGGGCAGTATCAGCAATCACATGTTCTCATCAACAACATTAAAGATACCATCTTAAGTTGCACCAGTATGAGCAAACGAGTTCTGGGGTGACTCAGCTGTAAATTTCCATTGTCAGTGGAGGAGATTTCAAGAAATTAAAAAAAAAAAAATCACAAGAAGAAGACTAGTGTCTCCCAGGCATCCATCAAAGTGGGTTCCTCAAAGGGGATCCATCAAGTTGAATTGCAATGGAAGTTCACTTGGTGATCCTGGCCCAGCTGAATGTGTAAGTGTATTCAGAGACCATACTGGGAGGATTTTATCGTCATACTATGAGACTGATGCAACGCATGCTGAAGCTCTTGCCCTACTCCAAGGTATCAGACTATTTCGAGCCTTTTGTTCATTGAAGATGACTCAATTAACATAATCCAATGGGCATTTAGAAAGGCTTAAAGCCAATGGCGATTGTGTCACATATTGGAGGAAGTATAGGAATAATTACATGGGGTCTCTTTCTCCTGCCAATACATATGGAAGAAATCATTTTTTCGCAGGAGAAAAAGACCAGCTCGCCTGTGAGGGAACTACCAGGAATTCATTATGTATAATCCCTCATGCACTTAGTCACAACAGACTTTGCCCATTCTGTCAACTTGATCCTTTCTTTTTTAACTTGATATATATGTACAGCAAGAGTATATATTTGGATAATTCACATATCCACTGGCATAAAGATTTTTTTGACCTCTATACCGATTTAGTAAATCATTATGCAATTTATATATTAGTTAACCTTCAAACTTAGAAATATATAAAAACCAAAACAAAATCGGGTGGTTACCACAAACCTCAAACGCCTCTGACACAAGAACCCACACGATGTGGGCCACTAGTATATGTTACAGCCAAGGCTCCACCACCCTTACAATATGAAGGTACTAAGTTTCGGGGGTTTTCAACCCTTTAGAGGTTAGTTCTTTTCCTTCACTATGGTCTTCTTTGGTTAGTCCATTGAGTCAACCAACCACAAAAATGTTTTTTTTTTTTGAGAAAGTTAACACCAACCACAAAAATGTTGACATTAAATGTATTGGCATTTTGCAAAAAGATATTTTGATTTACTTCCTCAATAAAAATCATGTTATATTGCCTGAAAGGGCAAAAGGCCAACACATCTTTCACCACTTTTAAGGGGTATGAATGGAGTGAAATAACTCAAACAAACAACTTCAGATAGTTCTTTACAACCTTCCCCCACATATTCCACAGTCCATCACACTCAAGTGAGAGACGAGAGGCAGTCAGTGGTTCAGTTGAGTTTTGGTGAAGTTAAAAAAGCATCTGAAGCAATGGATGAGTTAAATTGCTAGGACCTCAATTCTTTTATGTGAGTCAGTACTTGATTGATAATTTGATGTCGACATAGAGGTTCTATTCTTATGCTGTATGTAAAATCCATCATTTTTTAGTGGTTTTGAAACAATCAAAGTGATAATATGGTAGAATCATAAATAAAGCTTCAGAAGGAGCTAGCTATTCAAATACAAACAGGTTAAATGGAAAGAAGTTACAAAGTTAAAAACAAACCTAATATAATCCCCTGTGCACCCCTATAATATGAGCTTGTCAATGTTCTGAATCTCTCCTGTCCAGCTACAATAGTAACACACTTTCCACAGTGAAAATAATAAAATTAAAAAAGAGAGACATAATTTTCATTAGTTTGTGACTACTTGTTATATAATAATTTCCAAAAACTTCACAATCATAGGCATGACTATTTTCCTCTAACAGTTTCAATATCAAATATATTGCAATTGCCCATCTTGCGTAACGATTACACAATTAAAGATCATGGAAATGTTCAAATTTTTCCTTTGGATGAGTGGAAATGTTCAAATCTAAACAAGTAAAGCAAGAACTATATGGGAGAATGTAATGGAAAGTGCATGTGGGTGTTAAAAAGTTTTAGGGGTATGTGTGTGCATGCACGCATAAGCACGTGTGTGCATGTATGCGCTCAAAGATAAGGGGAAGATGTTCCATTTGAACCAAGATACAGCTTCCTCGCCTCACTACTAGTTTCCTGATCTCATGGGGAGGAGAAATAGACTAACCATCTGCAAGCATGAACATGATATTAGCTAATCTCCGTGTATATTCCACTTCAGTTTGTGCACATCAAACAGCATTAAGAGTTATTAAATGGGCTTTAGAAGGACCAGGACACTAACTTGTGTCTGTCACTAGTGCTTCAACTTCTGCCTCAGTCAAGTCAAAGATATCATTTGGTAAAACTAAATATCTTGAGCTGACCCAGGAATAACTAGGTAAGCCCACCCAATCCTGCTACATAAAGGCTCCTTTCTCAGACTTGAGCTTCAAAAAGCCTTCCAGTTGCTTGCCCCACCAACCTCTATGACTTTACTAGGAAAATTACAATTGGGTATTGACTTCTGCTCCCAATTCAGGTCATCCATGCTAAGACAATACTGAGTCCCTACTTCATATTCCCGATGAGTCATGCCTATTAGATCAGATAGAATATGCTTTTTTTTCCTTGATGGATTTGATTTTCTTACTAATGACTGCTTTAAATACAAAAGAGAATGGTAACGGTCAGGTACCCACATGTTGGGAACTCTATACAAAATGGGGCACAGGTACATCCCTTATGGAAGTATAATTTGAATATCAAAAAAACTATTGGCAGCCAGCAAGTATGGTGCTCATGTACATAAACGACATCCTAGACACACTAGATAAGACAACAGAAGGAAAATAGATAGAGGGAGAAAAATGAGTGGATCAGATAGAAATCGTCGCATTGGTGTCTTTCCAAATAGCTTAGAAGTTGAACAGAAGGCACAGGTTCCAAGTAAGAACCCTCTTCCCGAGAATGGGATGTTGAATACGCAGCCCAGATCACAACCAACTCTAGCATCACTTCACAAGTGTCAATCAGCTTGAAAAGGACCAATTCCATAGAAGATGCTCCATGGTTTTCTGGGACTCACAATGCATGCTCACTACTAGGCATTTGGATCCCATGGTTTTGGAGGTTGTCCATTGCTAGGATCTTATCAAAGATAGCCAGCCAAGCAATAATCAGGACTCCATAAACAAGTGAAATGCTAGTCTCCCTTTGCTGTCTCCCCTCAAGAATCCAAAGGAATAGCAGGAAATGCATGAGAATGAGGTCTGCAGAGCAGACTGGACATTGATTTGGAATCTAAGATTAACATCCCCTGCAGTAAACTCAATGCCATGTCAGAACTTCTACCTTAAAGAAGAAATCTGTCTCCATGCTCCAGTAATATTGTCGAACGGTGCCCAAAAGAAATGGACACACATTCGTATATCAAGAATCCTTACACATATAGTATGTGTGAAAGCCTCAGTAGCAGCGGTATGAAGGGTGAGGGAAGCTCCTAGCATTAATGGTTTAAAGCACTGTAATTTAGAGGAAACCTTCAAAAAGCCACTCACTAGACTGGGGAATAACTTGGTTCATATATATGTTAACAACCATCATTTCCCATACTCAAATTCATGTGTTTGACAATAAATTCACGCAATTGGTAATTACTAATGCATTGCACTAATGATTATAAGTTTTCATCAGTTTACATGCCACCAAATTATTAATACACCATATTTGCAAGGACAGAAATCACAATCTCTTCAAAGATGTGACAAAAATAAACGAATATATAAATATAATCCTATCATTTTATTTTATTTATTTTCTTTTTATTTTTAACAACAAAGAAAGAGCATCTATGTAGTTTCACAGAATGTAGACAAACAGAGACGACTACAGAGGGGGAAGACAGGAGGTAGGCGAAAAAGATCTCATATCCTAGATTGTGATATTCAATCCATAATCACAAGGCATGTAGGAAAGATCTTTCACAATGAAGGAATATCGTCACTTTTCTTTCTTTTTCTCATAAACAAACCACATGAATGACCATTCAAGGGCCCCATGCACCTCTTAAAGAATGTTTATTTAATTGCTCAAGGACATTGAATGTCCATACAATGGATAAAATGACCCAAAAGTCCTAACTTTTTCAAAAATTCGTAACGGCAATTTTAACCTGATATAGCAAAATATCCTACAAACACTCTAACTACTTCTCTAAACAACTCCTAAAAATATAAAAATATAAAAATATAAAAATATAAAAAAACCCTAGAATCCATAAAAAACTTTAAAACCCTAAAATAAACCTAAAAGTAAAAATAAAATTGTATCATTCGAATATAAATAAAATTAAATATAAATTTTTTTTTCCTGTATCAATTTTGTATAAAAAATTCAATATGAATTTTAATGATTGTTGAATGAGGATTAATATTGAATTGTTGGCAAAAATGTAATTATACAAATGCTAGTTTATTCAACCCGTCTAGTGGAAACAAGCATACCTGTATCCCAGATTGTGAGCTTCAACTTTTTGTCCCCAACAGTGAGCACTCTGATTTTAAAGTCCACACCTACACATAAGTGACACAAACTAAAATTTCAGTGAAAGTCAACAGAAAAAGGAGTTATTAATTGTGAAAAAACAAATTTCTTTTAAATGCATAGTCAATTGAAGCTAAAATATAAGATCCTTGAAGAAAATATTTTCATATTAATTGCATTAGATAATAACAAAATAAGAAACCAGAGTTTCAAGAAGACGATAAATACATTGCCAGTACCAAATGAGAAGAGAAATGCAAAGGATATTATCATGGCATCATTTAAAGAGGACATCCATGGCAATTCATACAAGAAATATTACAAATTTGGTTCTGTTCAATATCCGTCTCTTTTTCTACTAAAAGGGATCCTTGAAATGCATTTTCTTTCTGATAAGGAATAATTCATATAATGGAGTATACATATAGTTGCTCCCAATGGTGCAGACCAATAGAAACACACATAAAACAAAAAGAAAGACAAGATGCACGAGATAAATTAAGGAGGAAAGGTGGAGAGTGGGCCAATAGAATAAGAGGGATCACATCAGCAATCAGCAGGGAGTCCCTTCAGCCACCATCATTAGAATGCACATGTATGTCTCAAACTATAAATAACAAACCAAATGAACAATTGCTCCTCTATTTGGAAAGTTGTTGATCAATAATTTTCATTTGGAGGATGCAGATTTTACATTGAACAACCATGAGGAGAAACTTGTGGGACTATGGGTTTCTCAAATTTAGCATCTGTAGTTTCAGTAATCAATAAAGCCAACCAAAATCTTTTGTGGGACAAATAGTATTTGAGTTAAAAGAAAAGGCATCACAAGATGATAAATCAACATTTTTTATTTATACAGCCCTAGGAAAGCATATAACCACATCAAGTGTCCCTTGTATTGCACATAAGTTCCTCAAGTTTCATACTGGTATATACAAAATGACATAGATATACATCGATAATATGCACACAAACATACATATGTACACAGAAATGTACTTCTATAACATAATTACCTTTTCTCTGCAACCACGTACAAATTTCAAACTGGTTTCATGAAGTGCTTCCTGAAGTAAGGCTCTTAATAAAATAAACACTTAGCCACATGCATGCATGTGTATTCCACCACCCACAAGTTACAAACTGGAATCACATATGGGTTCGTGAACTGTGGATTCTTTTCTCTTGATTTTGTTTTTATTGGGAGTGCCATGAATTCTGATTTTAAAGTATGAGAAGATGCAAACCTCGAACTTATTGGTAAAATCTCCTAATAAATCCAATGTGTGTAAATTGCATGGCTGCCTAATTCAGAAAACCACCCATGAATTGCAAATTAGCTTTGCAATCATATTCACTAATTGAGGTTCTCTCTATTTGTTAGGCGTAACTCAAATCTCTTATTGTAATCCTGAAAATCGCAAACAGGATAGTGAACTATGAATTTATTTGCACATCACTAATATTAGAAAAGAACTGAATAGGTCGCTTTTGTCACATAATACTCCTTAACACAATACCAGTTCCATGGATCCAGGAAATAAGGCAGGTGACCCTATGCTATTTATCTGGTCCATCCAGGGGTGGTATAGTACTTGATATTAGGTTGATGCCTCAGAATATGGAGGTGCCTCTATCATTATTAAGATCAATGAGTACGAGAAAGCTATTAGGTGTAGACGACTGAGCAGGGACACCTTGTCCGTCTGCACGAGTATGCGACTAGTGCGGGATTTGGTACGGATCACCAGACACTAGTGAGAGATGTTTTCCCCAATCATTGACTTAGATCCGGTTGCCCGAGACACCCCTTTCTCACTCGGGTGGGAGCCACGATCAGACGGCACCACTAGCGACATCAATATTAGCCCTGGTAGTAGTACATGATCCATCTATAGAAGAAACGCCTAGAGCAGCACCTAAGTAAGAAAGACTAGAGGGGAAGGATCAGGTCCACGCACGCCTTCTCGAGGGCTATTATACTACCACAGCAGTCAAAGCGAGCATGAGCTGGACATCTAGCTATGATAAGCCGAGCTGTTCAAGCTTCTCGTTCTCGAAAGCCAAGCCATCTTAGAACTTGATGCTGCAGCAGATGTGCTGTCGATCCCGATCTTGATCCAATCGTCGATGAAGCAGCGAGCCAATTGCATCGTAAGTAAGAGCATCAATCTATTTTCCATTACCAGTTCTTTTCGTTGATCCGGAGCACCACCACCGAGGGCCTAACACCAAGCAAATCTAGTTTCAGGCAAAGGTGTTTCCACAGATTAGTTTTAGATACGCTAGTCGCAGATTGAGACCTGATCTAGTTGTTTCGTATCTAGTTCCACCTCCTTACATGAGTGGGCTCACTCACCAAGAAGGGGAAGGGGGGCTATGCAAATTGGGGAAGTAGGAAGAATCGGAGGGCACCGCGTTGACCAATCCTTACAACAAGAAGTTAGTTTTAGACTTTTGCTAACCTTTGCTTTCTTTTTTTTCCCTCAAAATTGCTTATTGTCTTTCATATGGGCAAGCATATTCAATGTAGCTAAATATTCCATGAAGGAGAGACGAAATACTGTAGCAACATTTCTATGCTTTCAAAGGATGCAAGGAGGCCATTTTCCCCACAACTTGGGAGCAAAATATTGCGTCAAGTGCTAAACTAAAGTGAAGCCTAGTAATGGTGTTCCGTGGTGGTGCCCTAGTCTTCTCAATGATATGCATTGTAATAATGGCTCATGAGTCATAAAAAAATGATGCAATACCACATGGTTCACCTTTATTAATATGGGCTACATTTTGAAGCTTATGATATTTTCCCATTGGAATGCTAATTGATACATTTAGAGAGCTCAACAAAGTAGCTACCTCATTGCAGATAAAGGTTAATATTACCCCTGACATCTTCTCCATTCTCCCAAGAAACAATCGTATCCATCAGGATGCCTGCCATGTATGCTGTAAAGTTACAACCTTCAATTAAAGCCTTTCTCCTACGATTTGTATTTGCCAAACTACTTTTTGGTATTTTGTATTTCCTTTCAATATTACATCGCTATATTCACTGGTGATGCCAGCCAAGAGAGGCATGCCCCTCATCAAAGTGCAACTTCATTCATTCATTCAAGTTAAGCTTTTAACAGCCACAAAAAGGAAAAAGTAGAGATGAATGCAACTGCTAACAAATGAATCAAGTCCAATAAGTATCCTTTGAGTCTTACAGACCAGATTGTTGCAAAATCCACAATTCTAAAGTACCAAGAAGTTATTATGAAATTATTGCAATTCACTTTTATTTACTATATGGTTCCTCTATCTTGCCACAGGTACCGAACTATTTTCTGGAACAAAGATACACCAAAAATTTGAACTCAGGTCTCATACTTAAGGTTCAACTCTCAAGCAATATAATAAGAGGTGAGCTTCCAAAACATAGCTTAGGGTCACAATATATTTGCATTCCTCACAACATAAACACATCAAACTTGAAGTACAGTACCTCACACAAATTTTAAGTCCAAACCCTTTAAGATAAAATAACATAACTGTGAAATGCATATATCCAGGCACACTGCTTCATGGGCAATTAAATTTAACATGCTGTAAATAGAGAAGAAAACATATTGGACTTGCCCCACAAATATGATTCACTAACTTAAAAGAAACAGGGGTGACAAATGCATAGGTTCACTTGATGAGAACGCATCAACTCAGGCACGCATGCATGCAAATCCATGAGTATATGAAATCACGGATGAGAAAACGTTATCAGCACATATTCACAGTCCATAAGGGAATCAGTCATCCTTCCAATACAATTACAACCCACTAATTATGTCTACCATGGTCAGAGGCCAAGGTCTATAAATCATAGAACAGAGAAGTTACCCTTTGCATTATGTCTTAATCAACATAAATGCACAAGAAGAGGAACCTTTGAGGGGAAAAAAATAGCTTAAAGAGGAAAATAAGATCAGAGTAGACAAGATCAAATCTAAAAAAGTATGCAAGATTCATTGAAGCTTCCAAGGCCCAAATTATGGTCTTAAAAAAACAAAAAACAAAAACACACCCCATTTAACCAAACCACATAGAGATCGCACATTTGAGGACTACTGTTAATCAACAGAAAAAAATTTGCAAAAATCGAAAAGAACCCAAGAAAGTGTAAAGCATTACATACCAATTGTAGGAGAGAGATCATTAAAAGATTGAGAAGTGAAGCTGAGGAGAATGCTGCTCTTCCCAACTCCTGAGTCCCCCACCAACAAGATCTTAAAATGATAATCATAACTACCTTGTCCAGAAGATGAACCCATTTATTTACTTAGCTCTGGGTCCTCTCTCTACTGCATGAAACCAGAAAAAGCTTCAGCAGAGAGAGAGGGATGCCCCTTGATGGGGAACAAATGGAAGTCCTTTAAGCTTATTAGACAGGGAGAATATAGAGTTTTGATGGGTTTCTCAGTGGAACTGGTTTTGTTTCCCCATCATGGAAGATGAGAGAGTATTCTTTGATTGTATAAAAAGGCGTGTGTTACAGAGACAGAGAGAGAGAGTGGCATCTATTCTTTATTTTCTAAAGGAGACATGGAAGCATCTCAAGGCACCATTCTAACGCGCCTTCCACGCTTTCGGAGGTTAGAGAATCCGATGTCTGCACCTGAAAGGTTTTCTAAATGGCCTCATCTACTGTCTAAATACCCGAGACATCCTTTCCATGTAGTTGGCCTTATTTTTTATTTTACATATTATTATTATTGTTATTCTTACTTTTTTTTTTTTTTTTAGTTTGTGGAATCTTAAGCATACAAGCACCCATGACTGTAGACTCAAGCTTACAATGCCATGAGGAAGAAATATGCGAGAGATGTGAAAATATGAGAATTGAAATATAGGTTGGCGTTGCATCCACATGCTGTGGACACTCAAAAGGTGCACTAGTGCTTTTTAACGGTTAAGATTCAACTAACCTCATTTAAAAGTCAAATTTGTATTTTACTTTTATTTTTTATTTAAAAATAGTATTAATATAAAATTTAATAGCTCCATTTTTATATGTATAATTGAATAAAATAATAATAATAAAATATTTTAAATAAGCAATATTGATCAAAATAAATTTAGTAACATTATTTAATTGTTTTCATGTAGTTATACTTATTAAAATACACCTAACAATTCAGATAAGTATCTTATTTAGATAAAATAAAAATAAAAAAAATGCAAAACTAATTTTTGGTCGTTGGATTTGGCTTTGCGAAGTCTCAACCATTAGATGGGTGCTTGTGCATCCTTCCACCAGTTCACATGATGCGGACGGGATACTTTTTTTTTGTACAATCCAAGTACATGATTTCGATCTTGGCGAGAAAAGGGAAGCGAATTGGTGCTTCCGTTGACGTTTAAAAACAATAAAATAGTTTAAGGAATATCTATAAAGATTTGTGACATTTTCATTAAGTAATTTTATGTTGCACTTTTCTTTAGTCGAGATATTTTCGATGAATTAATATTGTTTTGAAAATACAGAGGTTTGGAGGCTGGCGTGAAGTAAATTCCATAAAACTAATTAATATTGTTCAACTGTGAAAGGTGTAATTTTATAAATCCTACTAAATAAAAATAATTAAAAAAATTAAATAAAAAATAAAATATCTCTAAATGTATTTTGATCAATATTACTTATTTAAATATTTATTATTCAATTTTCTTGTAAAAATGAAGCTAGAACCCAAATCTCACATCATATTATTTTTAAATAAAAATAACATTTCTATTAAATCTGAACTATTAAAAAAATGCTTGTGCACCTTTCGAGTGTCCACAACATGTGGATGCAATATCAACTCAAAAACAAATGGGTGTAGAAACTAGTTATAATAATAATAATAATAATAATAATGATAAGAAAGTGATGTTAAATCTAAAATAAGAATTGTATACAATGAAATTATTTATCTTTGATACATGAAGTCACAATTACTTGTAACCATCTAATGTGAAATTTGATAGCTTAAGTGTATCACACGAGAATTTGTTTTGAAGTTTGAGCTTGGTCAATGAAATAAACACAGCCATCTAATTTCACATCAATGGTCAAGATTAATTGCGACCATTGTACCAAAAGTAAATACCGTTAATTATATACTTCCCTTTAGAGGCGTCCATATGGCATTAGTTGAAAGAGAAGGGTAATTTAGTAACATTAGGGGGGGGGGGCAGAAATCACAATCTGCACTTAGACGGTACGTTTGATGGTGTCCGAATGAGTGAGAACGTTTACAAATCACAATCGCCGATTTGATCGCAACGCCGGCTTCTCCACGTCAATAAATTTAAGCACAAGGCGACACAACACGTACCGCTCATTTATATTCAAATAGGGCGTACCTCCCAAATGGACGGCTGTGATTATCAAAGTTACATATGAAAGCGACCGAGGATCTCAGCCGTTCGAGAAGGAAATGGCCCAACTCTTGGGCGGATTGGTCGATGTGACTTTTAAGATAAATGTTTCTGCCATGGACCCGCGGCCATTCCCGCATATGTAGAAATGCACCATAACCCCATACTCATACACTATAAGAACATCTTAAAAATTCCATAAAGTCCCACAATTGATCGAACCCTAAATTATTTAACCTAAACTGGCTTATTTAAGCCTTAAACCTTCATAATCAACCCATCCAATTTGTAAAAGCTACCTATTTAGCCTTAACCATTCTTAAAAAACTGCTTAATTAGGCTAGCACACCTTTACGCATCCTTTCAAATATGTCTTAAATCCTAGGTTTGGCCATTAGCCCCTAATTGCCCCTTAATTACAACCCAATAAACACAAAAACCCTAATCTGGCCCCTTTGAAATACCTAAAAAGGTTTTTTAGGCTATTCCTACTCGTGGAGTATATACTTAATCTATTCAACACTTTTGGATAGTTAAATACCCTTGATTTTATACAAAATTTTTCAAGCAAAGGTATTATTGGTCATTAAGAGGGGTAGAATAGTGGCATTCTATTAGTAGTTAAAAATAATTGATGCTCAATGTAAGTGATGTCATACATCATATCGGTGATGTTTCCGTTTATATTAGGAATTTTTTCTTTAGCCTTGACTAATTATTTCAAATACCCATAAACAAAAGGTTACTACATTATATGAAAGTGTCAAAAAATGTTGAGTACATTAAGTATATATTCCATGTGTAACAAAACTCATAATAAAAAATAATGAAAAAAATAATTAAAGCGCCCATTAATCCTTAAAACAATAAGAAACCCCCACGTTTGACCCAATAGAGATCCATAATGAACAATAGAGGATGTGGGACGATAGGTGGCAAGAAACTAGCCCTATCCAGGGCCCCTCAAATTTCAACATTGTGTTTAACGACGCGTATTGTATTGCTAAAGCATTGACAACTCTGATTGAGTTGTCTCTTAGCCAGGGTCGTTACCACCCCATTTTATTATAAGGTTTTGTATACAGTGAGACCATTTACCTTTGGTAAAGGGGCATCATAATTATTTATAACCATCCGATGTGAAATCCAATAGCTTAGGTGTGACACAAAATTCGAAAAAATTTATTTTAGACTTTGACCTTGATCAATAAAATAAATATAGCCACCCAATTTCACAACCAATGGTCAAGATAAATTGTACCCACCTTGTACCAAAGGTAAATGGTCTCATTATTTTTTGTTTCTTATTATAAATACATCCCTTTTAATTCCATTCTAGGGTTTAAAACCTTATTATTTTGCCCTAATCCTAAACTCAACCAAAATTACCCTTTTGCCACTCAATTTTAGAAACCCTAAATCTAAGACCCTCTAGAGCCCTGCTACTCTAAAAAGCTAAAATTTACTGCTCTACCCATTAAGACATCCAAAAGCCCTTAAACCTTGCCTACAAACCACACTTAAATAGACCCTAGACTATAGTGGTCCAATAAAATCCTGGTCACAACAGGCCTATCTAGCTCAAAACTTTGAAAGATGAAGGAATGGTGCCACATACCAACATTCTCTCATTCAAGCGCTAACTCCAGGCACCAGGGCTGTGGGACCTGCTTTCAAGTAGGCCCACATTCTTCGTTTATGTGTTCTATTGTTTCTCTTTATTTGTTTGCTTTGTTCAAGTCCCTTTTATGTTTTAAAGCCTCTTTCTAAAGCCTCCCCTTATTTTTTCAAGCTTTTAAAAGATTTCTTTGGTCTTAGTCACTTTTTAGTTGGCACGGCCGGTGGACCACCAAAAGAGTATTAAAAGACCAACTTTTCATGATCCATAATTTGAGAGAACCCCTTTTCTCCTTATGATAGTTTAGACATGAATTTAGGCAATAAAAATCTAGTGTCCATTCACCTCAAAATCGGGTATAAATGACAAGATACCGAATATGGAACCAAACATATGAGAATGGACCGAGTCTAGCCAGTTCCAAATATTTTCTTATTTTTCAGGGACTCGATTTAGTCTCTAGTAGACTTTGACTAGTCCATGGGACATGATTTGGGCTCGAAGCCCTAGCGAGTCCCTACCAGGTCCTTGATTTAGATCATTAGGTTATGTTTATGCAATTATGGTAGGACGTGCTTTTGAATAAGTTTGTTGGAAATTAATGTAGGGGCATGAGAATTCCAATAGATTTATGGTGGAAGGTAGCCTATCCTTTTTAAATTCTAAAAATAGTGAAAATCAAGTTGATCTATAAACATGTGAAAGTCTTGAAAATGGACGGTCTAGATAATATGTTGCAAGACGTATTATTTTTGCTATTCAAAATCTTTTTTTGTTTTCTTCTCCATACATCTCGATGTCGAGATGATCAACTAAAGGGTTTTTCAACATTAAAACAACCTTTTCGGAGGATTTTTGAGGTGTATCTTTAATTCTACATTTTAAGGTTGCAACCATATATAAACTTTTTCCATAGTATTTTATCCTCTTTATATGTGTAAGTAAAGGAAGATTTGTAACAAATCATATGCATGGTCCTCGATGGTAATTAAATGGTGGCCTGGTATGTATATGTAACCCAACCTTTGTATTTAAGAAAAAGGTTAGTGCAAGATGTTTACATTAAACATTGTTAAATAGGGTAAATGAAACAAAAATATCTAATAAGGGTTTTTTTTTGTTATTGGGGTTGTTAATGGGCCTGATATACCCCACAGGATTTGAGGTGCCCGGCATAGGGATGGGTTTGGACCACATGTTAAGGCTTGTGGACCTGGGCCCATACTAGCATTGCCTCAAATGTTTCTACACATGTTAGTAAATCTTTTCCGGTGCGTTTTGTATAGAGCTTAGGCTCTAAACAATCAAATTAGAGCCCACTTTCAAATAGTGTCGAGAAATATGGTTTCAATACTGAAAATCTTTGATAGCCTTAAAATATATTTTTCATATTTATTTATAAAGTTTAAAGCTTAAAAAATTGTATAGATCGACATATCTATGAAAACTTAAAAATCTTGAAAATTGATGGTCCAAAAATGCGTTACAAAATATACTATTTCCAAAACTTGAAATCTATTTTTTTCTCATATCCATGTATCTTGATGTCGAGATGATCAATTTGAAGATATTTGGGCATCAAAACAACCTTTTCTATATAAAGTAGGCTCAAATTTAATTGTTTAGAGCCTCGGCTCTATATAAACTTTACCCTTTATACAAAGCTTGGTTAATTTTTATGGGCGTGTGCCATGTCATCACGAATTCACGAATTCAGGCAAGGCCTGAAACTCTCCACTCCGGGCCTACCTTGTATGGTTACAGGCTGGGATTGGGCCTCAGTGGGCCCAGCCCGTTAGTAGCCATAACGAATTTACATTTTACGTCATGCATATCAATACATTTCCAAGGCGTTTCTCTCAATTTTACAACATAGTTTATACTTATTATTTTCGCAGTTTTTATCCATTCTTTTCTTTGTAATTGCTAACTCCTAGCTTTAGGAATCCTTGTGTTAATAATTATCCTTGCTTTAAAACAAAAATCACCGAAGTCCTTTGCTAGGACATCTTCTTACTTGTATGGGCAGCTCCTAAATTGAGCCTGTTCAATAAAATGATGATAATTTTGGCATATATTTTTTTGTCCCTCTTTTTTGACACACTTCCTTTGTAATTATTTACAAATACATTTCACAATAGCATTTTCCAACTACAAGAATAAATATGTAAGCCAGAAAAAAAGGATTGTCTATAAAGAGACCACTTATCTTTTGTACAAGAATAAATATGTAAGCGTTCGATAAGTGAAAATAGTTTCTTTATGGTATAAGTTCTACTTGCAACTATGGCAGAGGTTGCTCGTTGTCGGCCACTACTTCGTTCGCAGCTTTTGGGTAGCAGCAAAAAGCCCTCAACAATGAGAGCCTTGTAGTTGCACTAATGACTGAACTCGTGCAGCAAAAAGGGTTCATTGTTGAGTTTACGTTGGTTGCGTTCACTCTTGTCCATTAAATTTCAAAATGGGTAGTTGTAAAAGTGTCTTTGAATGGTGACAAAGTTCCAAAAAATTTTTTTTGAACTTCGTAACTCACCTTAAACCAATCCAATTTTGACATCGAATGTATGAGAATCATTGTGATGTCTCTGTAATAAAGATAAATGTCTATTTATAAACAATCCTGAAAAAAAATGGAAAAAATACAAAACTAAAATAATAGAATAAAACCTAACTTTTCTTTCATCCATTCACCATTAACTCTTCCTATGCCCCACCTTCCTGTGCTAAGTCATCGACTTCTCCATTCTTCTCTCTATATACACATGTAGGAATAGAACCTCTTTCCTTTACAAGCATCTTTTACCTTATTCCATAGCTCTCTCAACTTTTGAGGTACCTTTAATTCCCATTGATACCATTATTTTCAATTCTTTGAAAGACCATATATAATTACCTTGTTATAGTTCATCATTACTGATTTCATACCTTGTAACAGAGCTTTCAGTTCCAGATAATTTACGGCAGCAATTCCCATAGAGTCCAGAGAAAAAACTGAATACTGATACTTGTGAATATTCCATCATGCCACTAATGCCTCCTGCCTAGATTTCCTCTTGAACTACTTGTATTCATCCTTTAGGCAGAGGATTCCACCCACTTGCTCTTCCTTTTTTTCCCACACTTTTTAGTCCCAGTATCTCCTTAGTTCCCTCAAATCTTTAAAAGTTCCTTCATCACATAGGCTGAGTCTGTTACCATCAATCTAATTCTATTTTTAGTTATATCATTTTTTTCAACTTTCCTTTAAAAATTCTTCTATTCCTTTCCTTCCACACTTCCATTGTAATGTAGATTGCTATATCTTCTATATACATTCATCTTCCATGTACATTTGTGACTCTGTGAAGCTCCTACAATTTCCATTTGACATGTTGTTCCCTACTTGGTTATGTAATAGTATTTGGAAGTAAAAAATCTGTCTTTTCGAGTTTCATAACTACTAGTATAGGGACAACGCAAAAAAAATATGATTTCCAACCTCTTCATCTTGATTACACAAAATGCGCATACTACTTTATCATTTAACATTCATCTCATCAAAAATAATTTTATTCTTTCTTTTTGCAACTCCTTTTAAATGTTTTTGAAAGCCTTTGAATTGTACTCTCCACCTCAATCATACCATATAACTTTAATTTGAAAACCACCTTGTTTCTAAATAAAAAATTTGGATTCCTTAAAGGGAAAAGTTTATATAGAGCCGAGGCTTGACAAGCAAATTAGAGCCTACCTCAAAAATTTCACTAGAAGAGGTTGTTTTGATGCCTAAAGATCCTCAAATTGATCATCTCGACATCAAGATGCATGGCCATGAGGAAAAAATGGATTTCAAGTTTTGGACATAGTGTATTTTGTAACGCATTTTTTGACCGTCAATTTTCAAGATTTTCAAGTTTTCATAGATCTCTTGTTCTACACAATATTTGAAGCTTCAAAATTTATAAATAAAGGCGAAAATATATTTTAATTCTATCAAAAAGATTTCCAATATTGAAACCAGATTTCTCGACCCTATTTGAAGGTAGGCTCTAATTTGATTATTTAGAGCCTAGGCTCTATACAAACTCCACCCTTCGTTAAGCACTAGAAAAACTTTCCATTTTCTTTTGAAAATAAATAAATGTTTTACCACTATAATAATCAATAGAGGTTAGAAATTACCATTTTTTCTGAGTGACATGGGTTCAATAGGTTCACTCAGATCCCTATATGTGAGTTGGAGAGAACTTAATTTTTTTCTTGATTTTCCACTGTTAAAGCTTTCTCAAAGTTGTTTTTGACATATACCATCAGGTTACTTTTGAAAGGAGTGGCTCTTTGGAACTCAAAATATTAAATTCAAATTTTTTTTATATTAAATATACCTGAAATCCAGTTACATGGGCCACCTCCGGTGATTATTAGTGGCTCCCTACACTAGCTACTTAGCACTTTCATCGAGGACCCACACATTCGACTCCTCTAGATCCTTGGCTTCAATGTCAAAGGGGATGAGCTCGAAACCATGATTGGGCTACCAAACCCACGTACTGGAGAATTGAATATAGTGAAAAAGCGAGGTAAAGTTCTTATCACATAGTGTGAAGGGTTCCTCTCAATTGTTTATAGTTTTTGGGGTCGCGTCGAGATCAGAGCCCTAAATGACTACTCGAGAAGGATATGGGTGAAGAAGTATAGCTTCAGGTTAGCAAATATTAAGGGTCCCAATCCTGCTTCCTAGAGGACTGATGCTAATTCACGATGCTCGCAAGTTAAAGTGGTTTGAGATTGAATTAGAAGGTTGGTAAATGTGGGAACTGCTTGCTATAGAAACCCCTTGCATCTTCCAAAGGGTTTTTTCATTATTTTTTTTCCCTTTTGAGTAAACTTTGATCTCATGCAAGAAGGTGATCTAAGTTGTAGAGATTGAAGATATTGTATTTATTTGTTATATATGGAAATTGTATATTTCATAAGAAGTTAAAAAAATCATTGTATGGTTCAAAACAAGCTCTAATAGCTTGGTTTGAACAGTTTTGTTAGGTCATTCCGAATGCAGGGTTGGAAGTGCTCATGACTATTCACTATTTACCCACCATTGTTTTTTATGGATAACAATTCTTCTCTAGTATGTTGATGATATTCTCATCTCAGGAAACAGCCTTGATAATATATAACTCTTGAAAGAGCTTTTCAGTCACTCATTCAAAATGAATGATTTGGGTCTATTGACTTACTTTCTTAGCCTAGAGATTTATTATCCCCCAATAGATATATAGTTAACCAAAAGAAGTACACCAATGATTTGATCAAACTAGCCAACTTATCTGATGATAAACTGGTGGATACACCAATGGAGGTTAATGTAAAATATAAGAAGGATGATGGGGACAGACTTCCAGATGCAACTCTTTATAGACAATTGGTTGACAGTTTAATTTATCTCACCATGACACGTCCTGATATATCCCATGCAGTACAGGTCGTCAGCCAATTCGTTGCAAATCCACGTCGCATCCACCTCTTAGTTGTCCATCGTATTATTCGTTATCTACGGGGTATATACTATAGAGGCCTATTCTTCTCTTCTAACTCTTCTCTCCAGTTACAAGCTTATGCTGATGTGGATTGGGCAAGTTGCCTAGATACTCGACACTTGACCACTCGATGGTACATATTTTTTGGAGACTATCTAATATCATGAAAATATAAAAAACAGCAAACTGTGTCCAAATCTTTTGTGGAAGCCGAATACCAAGCAAAGTCCTCATCTTGTAGTGAAATTACTTGGTTGAGAGGACTTTAACATGACCTCAATATTTTCAT
Organism: Amborella trichopoda; assembly: GCF_000471905.2. The sequence goes on from NW_006498246.1 coordinate 1,076,413, forward strand.
TGATCTCCGACGCCATTTTATATTGATTATATGAGTACTATACACATTGCCTCAAATCCATTGTTCCATGACCGCACAAAGCATATAAAAGTTGATTGTCATTTTATTCGTGAAAAATTCCTGGCTCGATAAGTTATACTTCCACATATTACCTCACAACAACAACTTGCAGCAAGTTTTACCAAGGTAATGACTTGTGATCATCATGACTATCTCCTTGATAAACTGATGTTGTACAACCAACCTCAGTTTGAGGAGTGTAGAGATTGAAGATCTTGTATTCATTTGTTATATATGGAAAGTGTATATTTTATAGGAAGTTACTCATTGTAATTTATCTTGTTATGTAAGTTAAAGTGCGGTGCAAGTTATATCTGGTTGTATTATATACATGTTAATAATGGTCAATGATGAAGAGTTTTTTCCTCTGCCTCTTTGTGTGTTTGACATAAGTCTTGTTTGATGTAGAGCACAATGTAAATCTCATTGATGGGAGGCTCATTCTTTATTTCTTTTTTTTTTCACTTTATCACAAGTCGAAAACCAATTTTGTTTATATTTCATAAATTGATAAGACCCTTCCACACCCAATTGTATAAGACCCCAATGGATCGTAGGTAGTTTTGGATGTGAATCTCGAGATTAAATTGATGCCTTACCGTCTAAATGGCTGCCCACCGAGTTAGCTGGTGACCTTTTCCCTCCTCTCTCTCTCTCTCTACTAAATCTCTTTACAACGCCTCTCCTCTTGTAGGAACGGTAACTTACTTATTCGTTAGAGTATTCACTACTACCGTAAACTAACAGACGTAATGACTAGT
>NW_006498246.1:1077253-1111235 GCF_000471905.2 Amborella trichopoda
ACGTTACGGTATGGTGGAACCTTTCCCCGTTCCTCCTACCTCTTCGCTCTCTCGTAAAATACTCTTTTCAAAAGGGCCCCTCTCCTCTTTGTGGAAAGGAATTAATTTATTCTTGAGATTCACATCCAAAACTAACAGCGATGCATTGGGGTCTTATACAATTGGGTGTGGGAGGGTCTTATCAATTTATGGAATATAAACAAAATGGTTTTCGAATTGTGATAAAGTAAAAAAAAAGAAATAAACGATAGGCCTCCCCATCAATGAGATTCACATTGTGCTCTACACCAAACATGACTTATGTCAAACACATAAAGAGGCAGAGGAAAAAAATCTCTATCATTGACCATTATTAACATGTATATAATATAACCAGAGATAACTTGCACCGCAATTTAACTTACATAGCAAGATAAACTACAATGAGTAACTTCCTATAAATTGATACCTTATCGTCTAAATGGCTGCCCACCAAGTTAGTCGGTGACCTTTTCCCCTCTTTCTCTCTCTCTCTCTCTCTCTCTCTCTACTAAAATACTCTTTTCAAAGGCCCTCTCCTCTATGTGGAAAGCTTGGAGGAAGCTCGAGCACATCGTCTGGCAATGCTTGGAGGAAGCTGGTGACTTTCTCTCTCCCCCCCCTCTATCTCTCTCTCTCTTTCTAAAATACTCTTTTCAAAGGCCCTCTCTTCTCTGTGGAATGCTTGGAGGAAACTCGAGCATATCGTCTGGCAACGCTTGGAGGAAGCTAGTGACCTTTTCTTCTCTCTCTCTAAAATACTATTTTTAAAGGCCCTCTGTTTTCTATGGAACGCTTGGAGGAAGCTCCAACACATCATCTGACAACGCTTGGAGGAAGCACAAGCTTCGATATTGGGAATCAAGCTTTTCCCATCTTTCTTTCTCTCTCTCTCTATAAAGTACCATTTTCAAAGGCAAAGATCTTCAAAGCTCTACTCACCACAACTGCAGATGCCGTGGAAAATCTCAGATTGGGGGTCCATTGTCATTTTTTTGCATCTTAAGGCTTGGATTTTCTCTCTTGATTGAGTTGTATCACAAGAAATTGTTCTTAAATATGTTTGGTGAGAGTTTTGGGGGCTTGATACCTTTCCATTTTCTTGTATCACAAGTTTTGAATTTTCTCTCTATAATCATTATTGGTTTTTTTGAGTTATTTGAACTAAACTTGGTAAATAACTATCTTGAAGGACCCATTCCAGAAAATTTGAGCTCTTGTGTGAATTTTAATAGTCTGTAAGATATTAATTGTAGTTCTCTTCGTCTATGTTTTCCTTCTCTATTTTCAATTTTAAGTCTCTGTTTTTATGGTGTTTCTAGATTAGTGTTTTCCTTGCAACGATATGCACAACAATAGATTGAATGGAACTATCCTGGTGGCATTTGAAAGGCTTGAGAGTACGACATACTTGTGAGTTCCTAATTACCTAATTATAACCATCAAAAAATCGGATGGTTTCTATTCCATGCTAGGATGTGATTCTTTCAGGCACTTCTAAAGTATGAATTAAATTTTATTTAGGTTGATTGCCCGATTGAGTAGGTTCCATCCCAAAAATTTGGGTGCTAATCTCCTAGTTAGGTTTTGCCCATGGGAGCAAATTACAATGTGCTTCTGTGGGAGGACAAAATTATTTCACATCAATTAGTGATGATCATTCTTTGCAAGTTGGTGAATGTACAAGAGCCCATCAGACGTGAAGCTTGACTCATAAATGCGAAGGAGAAAAGCATTTGGGTAACCAATAGTTTAGAGGTTATAACTTGATTCTTTATCTGAAGATTAGAATACTATAGACTTGATTTAAGACAATTAGACATGTGTGGAGAAGCATCATAGCTAAAACCCAAAAAGAATAAAAGCACAACCTTCTTCATAACATTCTCATAACTGGCTTGACTGACTAGAGAGAAAGCCACCGCAGACACATCTGCTACTCTGTAGCTCAAAGGCCTCAGCCTATTGTAATCTTATTGCCTTGCCAAAAGAAAGAGAGCAACGAGAAATCTGATAAATCGGGCGAAATTACAAGAGAAAGAAAGTGACAAATCAGTGAAACATGTAGTTAGGAACAATTGATTGGGGAAATAAAACCAAGCTAAATATATTATGGGTATATTCTCAAGTTGGCATAGGTATTAATGAGTTAGCATATGATCTCTCAGTATTTACTCAAACTAGCGTGGGTATAATAACAACTATAGAGCCTTGCATCAGATTTGGGATGAACAAGTGTTGATGAGCACTTTTTTTTTGGCTGAATAAGATGAACACATCTTATACTCTTGATCCACTTATAATTAATGATAACCTGAATAAGATGCATTTGGTACATATACTGATGGGTTTTAGATTACATTATCAACATATAAATCTATTTTTATCAAGATTTGATGATGCTTTTACAAGTATAATTGTAGAAGAGGCCAGATCGCCCCTCATGTCTGTTAGAATTCGTGGGAGCATGCATCACAGATATTGAATGGAGAATGCAGATAAAAGAAGAGAGAACAACATTTACGTGCCGAAGCCTTACGTCCATGGCTCTAAAGCCCAATTATCTACATCTTCATTATTTTGGATGAATGTTTATATAAATAAGTACCTCTTTATATAGAGGACAATCACACAATTATATGAGATAAATATGGTATGATAACTTGTTGACCAAGTAACTTGGTCTCTATCTTCTAGATACCTAACCTTATCAAGAGATATATACCTATACATCCATAATTATATATATCAATATGAATACAAGATATCCATATTCCAATACTCCCCCTCAAACTCAAGACGTTTTGACACAAAGCAGCTCGAGTTTGAACATTACTAAGCTGGCAAAAAAAAAATCACATGTTACCATGGTCAACTTTTCTTGGGCTCTCTACTTTCTTCTATAGACTTTCTTTCTCTAGGGTCTTCCAAGAAACAACCTTTCTTGGGCTATCTACTTTCTTCTTTGAAGATCTTCTCTCTTCAGAGGCTTCTCTGAAGATCTCTCTCTTCAGACGCTTCTTTTCTTTCCAGAGGCTTTCTTTCTCTAAAAGAAAGGATTTTTCTTTCTCTCTCTTTGGAACATCCGAGATCGAGTAACAAAAAACTCGACGATCATCACACAGGATGGAGCAACGAAAAACTCCATCATTAAACATGATCAAGTAAGGAAAAACTTGATCACCAACCAGGATAGAGAAATTCAATCATCTTCATCTCTTCATCTGAAGACAGAACTCTTATGGGTCGAGAAATTCGATCATCTTCATCTCCTCCTCTGGAGACGAAACTCTTCATCATCAGCCATAACTTCGGAACTCTTAATCATCCACCATTCAGAATTTGGATTTTCTTGTCCACATAGCGGTTACATTAGAGATATTGACATCATCTCATCTCCATATCTCCTATTCTCCATATCTTCTATACTCCTATTCTCCATATCTCCTATACTCTCCCCCTCAAGTTGGGTGTGGATGCGAAGAAACACCCAACTTGCAAAAATTTTTTTTTTTTTTAGTACAATCATATAAAAACAAAATACCAATGAAATTGGGCTTCTAGAAAATAGCCCACATTTTAAAAAAATACCACCGGCATCCGCATAGTAGCCATGAATCACATAGGTCAAAACTGACTGGCCCCCACCAATCTATTCACCCAAAACCTTGGACATGTTAAGTAAATGGGCAAGGGCTCCATTAATGAATTCTTGAACATAAGGCCATAATCTCTTGGGCCACATGGTACGCGTACAATATAAGCCCCATTGTTCTCTCCCTTTCTCTTTCTAGATCAACGACATGAGTTGACGTAGGATATGCACAAGAAACTGTGCGCCTTTGAGAAGGTTAATCAAGATAGGCCTCTTTCTTACACCGACAGAAAACTAATTGCAGAAATGTAATAATCCTAATATTCAAAAAAAAAAAAGAGGGAAAATGAACTTTTAATAAGTGATGGTCCATATGAGCATGATGGTCCTTAGGGACCATCACTATTTTCAAAAGCTTTTGGCTTAAGCTTTTCTTATCTTATGACGTGGCTTGTAGTTTCTCTTACGTGTTGGCCATTGACAATCCATTATGACGTGTAAGTAAATTAAATATGCCATCTTCCTATAGTATAACCATGAGATGTGTCTTTTTAACTGAAACTTTTATCACTGAGCTCTTGTGTATACTGATTCCATAAGATCTACTGTAAACGGGCGGCCTTTTAGTGCCCCAACCAACATACACAAAAAGCATTAATTTTGTGAGTGATTAAAAGTAAAGCATCAATTTCGTGAGTGATTAAATGTAAGTCACATCATCTTCTTGAAATATAGTCTGTTTTTAATAAATAGTGATATTTTCGTCCAGGATCTTTATTTTATAAGTTTTGTGTGTAAGTGACCTCATTGTCTCGAAAAATAATCCGTTCTTTTTAAAAATGAAATGAAATAATTATTTCTACTTATTATCATGAATTTTAGGCGCGATAAATTTTATGCGCACGCGACCTCATTATCTTGAAAAATAATCTTTTTAATAAAAAAATTGTGAGATTTTATCTATGTTAGAAATTTTAAATGCTTTAAATTCTTAGAAAAATAAATTTATTTATTTTTCTTGTCTATTGTTAGAAATTTTTAGATACTGTAAAATTATTAAAAATAAATGTGATATTTCTGCTGTTAGTAAAATTGTGAGAATTCTTTCTACTGTTTTTGAATATTTAGATATTGTAAATTCATGTGCAAATGACTGCTTTATTTTATAAAAATTGATATTTTTGCAATTGATTATAGCATTGTTGTGAAATGTTTATTTGTGAACTGATATCCCATAAATTGTGATAATTCCGTATTCTTGAATTTCTATAAGAGTTTTTCTATACATATTAAATTGACAATTATGCTAGAATGTCTTTACGAACTGCTACCTTTATAAATTTGAGCCCAAAATATTTGATTGGTTGAAATGTCATTGAAAGTGACTGTTATTAATGGTTTCAGTGATATTCATATTAATGATTTCAGTGATACGTTGAGTACATGATATTGCTGCTTTCGAATGTTTAAAGAGATTTAGAAATACTTTAAGTATGCATGTGGACTCATCCGATTCGCCGGTGAGGTATAGGTGGACCTATCCGGGACGTCGGTAGGGATTAAGTGGACTCATCCGGTACGTCGGTGAGGTATAAGTGGACCTGCAGGGATTAAGTGGACCTATCTGGGACGTCGATAGGGATTAAGTGGACCTATCAGGACGTTGATGGGGTATATAGGTGATCTACTTGGGACGCCAGTAGGGTATTTTGTGAAATCTTTTTAATTATGCGTTGACGCTAAAATGTGATATGTATTTCAAGTATTCGGATTATACTTAATTATGCATGTTTTGAAAGTGAAATTGTTAATGCATTTCTGTTAATAGATCTCCTTTTTGAAAATACTGATATCTTTCAATCATGATTATTTTTAGGATTATGATGATCACTTACTGAGTAGCCAAACTCATCAAATTATGGTAAACATTTTTTCAGGATAAATGCAGATTCATTTTTAGTGCTAGTCGGGATCAACCTTGGAAGATATTGTTGTTGTGCTAACTTTCTTTTGTTCCCTTGTAAGAATTCGCCACTGTAAATTTGTCCTATCAAGAAATATATATATGTTTTGACTGTCACATCTCAGGAATATCAGCATTGTAAATTCTTGGGGTGTGACAAGAAACTTGTTGGACAATAAACTAATTGCAAACTTCTTTGGTTTTGGGGAACATCAACTCGCTCTCTCTATACACGAAACTAATTGCTCGGGTAGGCAAGCTATCAAAACTAGTGGGCCTATTTCTATACAACAAAGGAGCAAGCTTTTTATCAACCACTAATCTTGGGTATTTTTAGAGAGGGAAAAGCAAATCACATCACGCAAGGATAGAATGGGAGAGAGAGAAAACAACACGATGGAACTTCAAGCACTTCTGTTGTGAATCTGAGCCAACAACAGGGGTAGAGGGTATTGAAATTTTTGGATAATGCAAATAAGCTGGGTAGAGAGGCTACGACGACGTTAGATATGAAGTTGAAGAACGTTGCTCTGATACCATGTTAGAATTCGTGGGAGCATGCATTCACAGATATTGAATGGAGTATGTAGAGAGAAGAAGAGAGAACAACATTTACGTGCCGAAGCCTTACGTCCACGGATCCAAAGTCCAATTGGCTACATCTTCACTATTTTGGATAGATGTTTACATCAATAAGTACCTCTATATATATAGGGTAATCACACAATTACATGAGATAAATATGGTATGATAACTTGATGACCAAGTAACTTGGTCTCTATCTTCTAGATACCTAACCTTATCAAGAGATATATACATATACATCCATAATTATATATATCAATGTGAACCCAAGATATCCATATCCCAAGACTGTCATCTTTATTTGGTAGTGTATCTATGATTCTACTCTACCAGTTTCTCAATATCCTTAAACTTAACCAGCAAATTATAGTATTTGGGCATGGTCAACTATTGTTTGTCCATTATATGAATGGGGTTTGGTGTAACTATTGTATAGAGTTTGGGGGTGTATGAAGATCCAATGTCCCAAGAAGTGATGGATCCTTCAAAGACGGTTTCTATGAATGGAACTGTTAATCGCTTGTTCTCTTCTGTTACTCATTTGAGTTACTATACTATATTTGGAATTGCCCACTAGATTAAAATGATCTATTAATGCATCATTTTCAAAATATCTAATGTGCTTTTTCTTTGGAAAGTCAAATGACTTTCATTGATGCATCTTTCAAGATATGTACACAATCGTGTTGCAAAAATGTGGACTTCTATTTCTTCTACATTTCTGCCATCCCCCATTCATGATTTTAATGGAATGAAAGTGGTGGTGCTGCAATCCTTTCTTTGGTTTGCTTGCATTGCTTGGGAAAATGAGATTTTTTATATTGATATCTCTATGGTTTTCTTTTAAGTTGATTGGAAATATTGAATTTTCATTTTGATCCATCTCTCTCCCCTCTCTGTTGCGCCAGAGTTGATTGTGAAGATAGGTTTTTGTTTTGTTTTTTTATCTCACTCTCTATTTCTTTCATTGATTATTCACATTAGTTCTGAAGTTCTCTTTCTGCTTCTCTTACAAATCCACCAGGTTCCAAAGCTTGCTGGTAACGCTATGAGGGACAACAAGAAGAGCCACATATTGTTGGCTGTTAGAAATGATGATGACCTTGGCAAGCTCTTGGCCGGGGTCACCATTCCTCATAGTGGGGTCCCAACATAAACCCTGTCCTGCTTCCGAAGAGGTCTCATAAGCCTGAAACCCAAGAGCCCAAGACACCAAAGTCCCCTGCAAAGAAGGCTGCTTGATTCTTCACCTTCTTGGAATGTAAAAATGTGAATTGAGTGTAAAAATGTGAATTGTATAGAGTAACTTCTTTTTACATTGTGTTGGTAATGTGAAACATTATTTAATCAATTATTGGAGAATTTGTTTTTAAGTTTTCATTATCTAACTTTGTAAACTGTTTTGTTATCTAATGAGATGTAATGTTACGGATATGATGTAATACAAGTCGTGTATGTAGAGAGAGAGAGTGAGAGCAACAGAAAAAAAAATCATAATTTGACCTATAATAATAATGGAAAATATGGTCTGAACCGTATTTTGGTAACCTTATATTTTTCTATACAAGGTCCCAAATTGCCCACTAGGCTTATGGAACTTGCATTACAAACGTGACCCCTATCACAATAAAGTTTTTTTGTCTCTCTCTCTCTCTCTCTCTCTCTCTAACCTCTATTCTTATGAGACTTGCATTATCTATTACCAAGCTGCCATATCTATGACAAAGAAGTATTAAAAGCATCATATGGTATTTGTGAGCTATCAAGAGAACATTATTCTGCTCTTATCGAATAAGATGGCACTTTGTTGCCCTGCTTGCACAATTGTTTTCTCTAATTTCTTTATGGAATGAATGATTTCGAATATGGTTTACCATTTTTGTTCATTTACTATTTGAAACTTGGTTATGTGCTCATTGTTAATGATTTCGATCTAATATAGAATGTCCAATGATAATATGTAGAGAGAGAGACCATCCACATTCATGATACTTGAGGGTGGAGGTTTAGATGTACACCTCAAATTTCAGCATGTAATGCTTATTCTCTATTGTTAGGTGGAGGCATAGGAGAGAGACCATTCAACATGAGCAAAAAACCTAACCAATTCTGAAGCATTCATTATCTGGATAGCACTACTAATTTCTTCCGCATTCGCACCATACCATGAGGGATGATCCTCAATGGTTGTTTCCATGATTAGGAGGAAATCTTAAAGCACTTTTGGTGTTTCTTTCTGGATCTGCTTTATGGAATGAGAATGATACAATGAAGTGTAATAGAAATATTTAGACTTCAGAGACAATTGGCAAACTCAATCAATTCAACTAGAAAAATATGTATAGTTCAAAAGACGTATCATGTGTCATACTCTATCATGTATCAATTCAACTAGAAAAACATGTATAGAAACAATACATTTTAGTTTCAAGTCATATCGATAGCCTTGAGAGAAACAAGTTCATAAACTAAAGTTGTATGCACAAAGAATCAATTAGTAGCTCCATAACAAAAGTGGAATCTCTCTGCACAAAGTTAGAACAAATAATAATTAAAAGAGTAATGATCCTATAAGACCTTCCCCCACCCATGTCTGTTGGACCCCAAATGATCACCATTAAGATTGGTACGGATCTCTAGAAAAGTTATCATATGGGTATGGGACTTGACTTTTCTATAGATCCGTGCCAAATTTAATGGGATCCTTTAGGATTCTACACACATATGTGGGGAACGGTCCTATAGGATCATTTCTCTAATTAAAATCATAGAAATTTACAGGTGAAGAATCCATGGAAAAATATAATAAAAAGAAACATATTAAGTACAATAGAAAAATAAATAACTCCAGTTGAAAAATTTTCCATGGATTCTTCAACAATTGAAACAGATGCCTCATCGACCAAACGAATCATAGAAATTTCCCATCAATTCTTCCCACTTGAGGTCTATATAGCAATATACCTTGCCTTCCTTGTAACGGTTGGATCATTAGCTGCCATTAATCCAAACTCCCCTTCGAATCCAACAATATCTACTCTTGTTCACTTTCCATAAATGTCACATCAATAAAACAAAATGTATCATTCACAATCCTTATATTTCAAAAGAAATTACAAATCTTGTTCACAATGCCATTTTATCATATTTCTCTTTGGAAGTTTTTCTTAAAAACATAAAAACCATGTTGAGTTCTGGATCCTAATCGACTTTTTTGGATGCACAATTCTTATCCAAAAACCCAACATGCACATATGCATGACCAGTTCTTGGAGATCATAACCACTGGACATATGATTTTTAACTACTACTGAAATTGTAGAGGAGATGTTTTGGCTATAGCAACAACTTCTTGGGGTGTGGGGTAATATTGCGTTTTCAAAGGTGTGCCTACTGATGTAAATTGGTGATTGCAAGCTGCTTTAGTTGAAATAGGCATAGAATTGATGATCTTGAAGGATCCTTTGTGTTTCACTTTCTAAAATTTCAGCTCTTAACTCATGAGTTAATTTTCTGCAGATTTTTAAGAGAAATAGCTTTTGCTACAATCCTTGGTGTCAAACAGGAAAATTCTCATGAGCTAGAACAACTCACAAGTACGTCATGTTCTCAATCCTTTAAAATGCCACTGGGATAGTTCCATTCAATCAATTGTTGTGCACATTGCTGCAAGGAAAACACTAATCTAGAAACACCGTAAAAACAGAGACTCAAAATTGAAAATAGAAAAGAAAAACATAGATAAAGAGAACTACAGTTATTATCTTACAGATTATTAAGATTCACACAGGAGCTCAAATTTTTTGGAATGGGTCCATCAAGATAGTTATTTGCCAGGTTTAGGTCAAATAACTAAAAAAAACCCAATTATGACTATAGAGAGAAAATTCAAAACTTGTGATACAAGAAAATGGAAATGTATTGAGCTCCCAAATCTCCCACCAAATAGATTTAAAAACACTTTTTTGTGATACAACTCAATCAAACGAGAAAATCCAAGCCTTGAGATGCAAAAAATGGCAATGGATCGAACCCCCGATCTGAGATTTTCCACGGCATCTGCAGTTGTGGTGAGTAGTGCTTTGAAGATCTTGGCCTTTGAAAATGGTACATTATAGAGAGAGAGAGAGAGAGAGAGAGAAAGAAAGAGGGGAAAAGCTTGATTCCCAATATCGAAGTTCGAGCTTCTTCCAAGCGTTGCCAAATAATCTGCTGGAGCTTCCTCCAAGTGTTCCAAGAGAAGAGATGGCCTTTGAAAAGAGTATCTTAGAGAGAGAGAGAGGAAATGGTAACCGGCTTCCTCCAAGCATTGTCAGATGATATGCTCGAGCTTCCTCCAAGCATTCCACATAGAAGTGAGGGCCTTTAAAAAAAGTATTTTAGATAGAAAGAGGGGAAAAGGTCACCGGCTTCCTCCAAGCGTTGCCAGACGATGTGCTCGAGCTTCCGCCAAGCGTTCCACAGAGAGGAGAGGGCCTATGAAAAGAGTATTTTAGAGAGAGAGAGGGGAAAAGGTCACCTGCTAACTCGGTGGGCAGCCATTTAGACAGTAAGGTATGAATTTAATCTCGAGATTCACATCCACATCTAACGGCGATCCATTGGGATCTTATACGATTGGGTGTGGAAGGGTCTCATAGTATCCTTAGCCTTCTTTTAGATATGGGTGCGGTTTGTATAGAGCCTAGGCTCTAAACAATCAAATTAGAGCCTATATTTAAATAGTATCAAGAAATGTGGTTTCAACATTGAAAATCTTTGGATAGCCTTAAAATATATTTTTATTTATAAAGTTTAAAGCTTCAAAAATGGTGTAGATCAACATATTTATGAAAACTTGAAAATCTTGAAAATTGACTTTCAAAAAATACATTACAAAATATATTATTTCCAAAACTTAAAATCAATTTTTTTCTCATATCCATGCATCTTGTTATCAAGATGATCAATTTGAGCATTTTTTAACGTCAAAACAATCTGGTCTAGTGAAATTTTTGAGGTAGGCTCGAATGTGATTGTTTAGAGCCTTGGCGCTATATAAACTTTTTCCTTCAGATATTATGTTTCACTAGCAATAGAACTTGTGTTGCACATCTTAACCCATGCTCTATTTTCACAAGTAAAAATAATATAATATTATAAGTTTATTAAAAGAGAGATTTATAGTTTCTCTTTGTTTAAATTCTTGTACTTGATAAAGGGGATGGTTTAAATAGTGTCAAAATATGTTATTTCACTATGAGAAATTTTTTTGATGGCCTAAAAATTCATTTTTACCTATAATTGTAATATTTAAATATTAAAAAATAGTATAGATCGAGCAGATCAATGAACACTTGAAAATTAACACTCTAGAAAATGCATTACAAGATGCACTATTTCCAAGACTTGAAATCTATTTTTTCTCTTGTTCATACATCTTGAGGTTGAGATGATCGAATTGAGGGTTTTTCAACATCAAAACAACCTCTTCCAATGAATTTTTGAGGTGCGTCTTAATTTGATGGTTTAAGGTCTCACCCTTATGTAAACTTTTTCCTTTGATAAATGCATTTGACATAAGTATTTTATATACTTAGAAATGCTTTATAATATAAATTTTTGAGGTTGTCAAGGTAAACCAATAAGGTACTAAACCTAAAAGGAATTTTGGATTCTCTTTCCCTCTCTCTCTTGAAAGTCCTTTTTCTATCTTCCTCGGCCTTGGTTTCCACTACTTGATTTGTCTTGATCGGTTATTTTAAGGGGATATATAGCGTCAGAGGACTTGTGGTGGGTCTTTTGGTCGTGATCACTGTTGATCGATTTTGGTTGTCATTCGATAGGCCCTCCCTTCTGTGGGAGTATACACGGGCAGGGAGGGTATAGTTGCCTTTTTCGCTCTTTGAGCACCATTGCAAGGGCTTATTCAACGTCTTCATTATTTGACTTATTGAAAGGTGGCCTATGTGAAAAAGCACTATATATATAAATTTAAAATTTTATTTTATTTTTTACCGATTAGGTCACTTACAATGTTCAATTATAAATAAAAGAACTCTTGAAATAAATAAATAAACAAAAGACAGTTCTCACCTGTTACCACTTAAATACAACTCTTTTATTCAAAAAATAAAAACTTAGACATATTGTTTTTGTAGAGATAAAAATCAAGGTTGGACAAAAATAAAGGAAAAAAACGTAGTGCAGAAAAATACACCCTTGACAGGCTCAACTATGGGCATGGGGTCGTTGGCACCTAAAGGAAAGATAGCGCCAAAGAGGGCAGAAGCTTTGTTGAAGAAAGTCGGGGCCAATAGAGCTTAACTACCCCACTGACATCGCAACTACGGCAGTGGCGTCGTTGGTCACAAAACTCATTTACATGCTTGGCAGGCCCAACTACGGTCATAAGGTCATTGGCACATGAAGGTACGGCGCATCCAACAACGCCAAAGAGGCAGAAGCCTAATTGAAGTAAGTCGGTAAGCAAAGTGTTCAACCACCCCACTGGTGTTGCCAACTCTGGTACTGGGGTCGTTGGCCACAAACACCAACAACATCATCTGCAATGCCAATGAGGGCAACAACATTGTTAAGGAGGCAGTGGCCCAAGTTACAAGCCTGTAATGGAATGATGGTGTCATTATTACCCCAATGATGGCGCTGGCGTCGTTGACGACAAGACCAGCAGCACCTAGGGCAGTTGGAAGTACAAAGAGGCCAGTGGCAGCTCCAATGAGGCCACCAAGGTCGTTCACCTCTAAGTCACACCACCGCCATATCGAGAGTTAAGAGAGGCCCATGGCTAGTGTCATTGCCCTCTAACCATGCTACCGCCCAAATCACATGGCCTGGTTGCATGCCTGAGAAAAGCCATCATGACTTCAGCGATCACAATTTTGTCGTGGCGGCCCCACTAGTGTAGTTGATTGATAAACGGCCCAGATCGCATCCAAATGCATTCGACAGTGATTTAAGATGCCAATTGTCTATAAATTGGGGTCCGACCCCCACATTTCAGGAGTTTTTTGGCCACATGGACAAGACTCTACCAAAATCATCCCAAACTCTGACCGACTTGACCTTAACCCTAAGCCTACTTGATCCTAGTATTCATGAGCCTCGATCCATCTCACCCAAGCCTAGATCTAGGTTTCCTTGAGCTCGGATCCCATTCAACTCTGAATGCCTTGCTTGGCAGACTCCTAAAGGATTGGAAGAAGTCATTGCATCTGTTCTATTTCTGAATCGGCACTGACTTCGGGTGCAGGGCCCAGTGCCCGAGCCTCAAGTATATTCTAATTTTCTCATTTATTTATTTTATTTTATTTTTAAAAACTCTTTCTGAATATCTTCCCCTCCCCCATTTCAAAATCTTTGCGCGAACTTCCAATCTTGCAGTATCAGAAGCAATATTGCTGGAAATCCGAGCGAGGGCGGTCCTGTGGCCAGTCTCTCGTCGATATTGCAATTTAACATGACTTGTTCTCTATCACTCTCATTTTTGACAATTTTAGGCTAAAAAATAGGCAGAAATATCATTTTATTAGAATTTTAGAGTATAAACAGATTTACATGGATTTTATGAAATGAATGCTCTAGAAACACATCAAAGTTCTTACGTGCATGCTGTGGACTCCACACCATCATCCTAAGAAATATCACCTTGATACACTACAAAACTCTAAATTTTTACTTTCTAGTACATTGCACAAAGCTCCTATACTCGAGACTTCCAAAAAACATCCACTGCATATTTTGTTGATACCCAGAATTCCCTTTTCAAAATCAAGCTTATTTTTCAAGAAGTGGCTCTTACTATTCATTGTTCAATAGTCAAATCTACAACTTCAATAGCCATACACTCGATTTTTCTTTTCTATGAAATTGACGAGAAGAAAATGTTGGATATGTTTATAATCAATGTTTTGGAACCCATCAATCCCTGTCAGAAATCACTGATCTAGATCAAAAATCAGCTAGGACCGAACGTGTTCCAAGATGGTATCAATACCCATTCAACCATCGTGCCCAAGCTCCCCAAAAAGTATATCTATACACATATTCTTTTAAGCTTATTTTATATTTTCTTTGGTCTCGCCATCTAACATATATGTCTGAGATGGACAATCCTCCCCACTTATCCAAGTTTTGAAACACTGTTGCAAAATCTTGAATCCTAGGAACCCTCCTAATGTAGTTATGTAGTTGATTTTGTGTTGCTATCCAAGCTACAAAAATTAACAATCGCATCCATAGGCAATGTTTTTATTACTTTTTAGGGAGTGTTTCTTTGGTTCTCCCTCTCCAAAAGCAGTTGTCCTTTTACTTTTTAGAGAGGGGCTCCATTTTACTTACTGGGGGCTTCATTTTGCTTTCTAGAGAGGGGCTCCATTAGGTTCATACTTTCCATTAGGTATCATTGATTTCCGTTAGGGATGAAGACTAGGAGAGCAAGCATTTCAAAATTGAGGAAGCAACGAGCCAATTCAAAAAACAAACTTACTCTGGAATCTTATCCGAAGTTAAAATTATAATTCAATGTGAAAATTTATAAAAGGGTGAAGTTTATATTGGCCCTAGGCTTTATGAAAACAAAATAAAGCCTTACCTTAAATCCTTATCCGGAAAGAACTTTTGGCATCGGAAATCTTCATGATAGCTCAAAAATTAATTTCCAATACCGACAATAACATTTGAAACTAAAAAAAGGTGCAGATCAAGCGAATTTGTGAATGCCTATTTTTAGGGAAAAATGGATGGTTTAGATGATTTGTTGCAATATACACTATTTTTAAAATTTGAAATCCTTATGTTTTTTGCACAACCATAATGTTCAAGGTGAAATGATAGATTTAAACGTTTTTCAACACTTGAATTGCAATTTTTAATGAATTATGAGTTGATGTTTTAGGTACTGCAGCCCTAGCAAACCATTTTCCTTTATTAAAAAACTATAAAGGGGTGAACTATTTAACATTGGGAGCGATTTCAATAAGGTTGCAACCTTAAACAATCCAATTAAGGCGCACCTCCAAATTTTATTATAACATGTAATTTTGGTGTAAAAAATTCTTAGGATTATCTAAAAATGTATTTTCATATCTAATTATAAAATTTTAAACTCCAAAAATAGTTAAAATCATGTAGATCTATAACATGTGAAAATCTTGAAAATGGACGATCTAGATAATGTGTTGCAAGATGCACTATTTTTGGTACTCAAAATCATGTTTTTTACACATTCACACATCTTGATGTCGAGATGATAAATTAGAGGGTCTTTCAAAATTAAAACAACCTTTACCGATGGATTTTTGAGGTGCATCTGTAATTCTACATTTTAAGGTTGCAACCTTATGTAAACTTTTCCTTTTAACATTTTACTTATTTCTTTGGCTTAATTTAAAAAATCGTCAAAAGACATGTAATAGTTCATATTTCCATTTAAAGTGTATTTTGATAAATGGTTCAGATTAATTAGTATTTTAAATGCATTTTGATCAAATTTCCTACTGCATCAGCGAGTATGATTAGCTAAAACAAAAAACAATTTTTTTAATCTTGGTTCAAAGAATTGGACGGTAGGCTCTAGCATTCTTGTGTTTGGTAAAAATTTCAATCAGAATTTTGAAATCGCTATTATGTTAGTTTTATAATTTCGGTATTTCCATTTCATATTCGTAAGAAAAAGAAAATTAGTAGTTTGCATAGCAAGGCTTCTGTTTGGACACTCATTTAAGAATGGAAATAACTTGCCTGTTTTGCTTATCCAGTGTTAAAATCTCACTCGGGCTCAGACTCACCAGTCACCAACCCATAGGGCCAGGCCTAGCCGATCTGGACAAGCATGCCCCGGCTCTACCTTCAGGCCGTGATTGCCTGGACCTCGAGCCACATTTATAACCCAGTCCCTAGTTTTTTAGGACCTGGTTGTCCAGGCTTAGCCACCCCACCCATAGCAACCCCTGTGTCAGATGGCCAAGTTGGCTACTAACCCTTGTTAGGGGTAGTTAATTGAGATATGGCTAATTCAGTGTCCAAAATGGCCGAGTTGGCCACTGACTCGGGTTGTTGCCCTTACGGGCCATAGAGCCCAAGTCCAGGTTTCTGAGTGCATCATTTAACAACCGCTTGTAGAGCCACACTAGCACCATTATGCTACTCGTTCACGTTCAAACCTTATATCAGTGTTATAAAGATCGAACCGGGCCGGACAACTGGTCAAGGCCCGGTTCTGAGTAACCTAGAACTGGGCTGGTTAACCGGTCCGAGTCAGTCAAGTAAAAAAAAATTATTTAAAATGAGTTAGAATCCAAAAAAATATTTCAAAAAATATGGAAAAATGCTGATTTTATGTATATTTTGTTATTACATACAATTATCTTTAAAAAATAGAATTAAAACAGCTTTTCATATAAATTAATATATGAAGACGAGGGAGATAAACAACACAATTTATATCGAAATTGACCTCATTATCAGTCGGGTTGCCCTTGTTCAAATTTGGATCACCTTTTTTTTTCTTAGGAACTAATTCCAAGAAAAATCGACCACGAATCTTCGTGTAATTGAGTAAATTAACACAATGATCATGTGATGAACTCAAATAATCTTCAAACGCACAAAACTCGACACAAAAAAGATCTAAATCGAGGGATAAATCATCTCTGGGGCGTATTTTTAAGACTCAGTACTCAGATTCTTGAGTTTCAGCGGCCAAAATCGACCATGAATCTTTGTGTAATCGACCAAATTAACACAATGCTCATGTGTTGAACTTGATTATATTCAAAATACCTAGTGTGTTGAACTCGATTATATTCAAAATACACAAATTTGATAGAACACCAATCGAAATCGAGGGAGAAATCATCAGTTGGGTGGAATTCTTAGAACCAGAACTCAAACTCTGAGTCTCTGACAAAAACAACTAAAATCAAGCCCGAAAATGTCTATAATCCACCAATTAGCACAACGATCGTGTGATGAACTCGGTAACCTTCAAAACGCACAATGTTTACTGAAAACCAATTAAAATCGAGGGAGAAATCATCAGTTGGGCGGATTTTTTTTTAACTCAAAACTCAGACTCAAAGTTTCAGACCAAAACAGTCAAAATCGAGTACGAAATTGTTTAATTGACCAAACTAACATAACGATTGTATGATCAACTCGATTAACTTCAAAATGCACAAATTTGACAAAAAAATGACCAAAATCGAGGAAGAAATCAACTGTATGGTGTATTTTTTAGAACCTACTGAAAAACACCCAAAAAAATGGCCACAAAAGTTTTTGAGATGATATTTTCAAAGGTAGATCTTCGTTTGGCACAATAGTTTTCTTCAATAATGATATGAAAAGATCTCAAGATGCCGTCAAAATCTGAAAAAAACATCAAAAATTGAACCTATGAGGCATGGTTCCAGGTTGAACCCATGAGTT
The DNA here is from genome assembly GCF_000471905.2 of Amborella trichopoda. Next base: position 1,094,845 of record NW_006498246.1, read on the forward strand.
TACATAATAGAAAAAATTGCTTGATTTTTTTCAAAAAAAAAGAAAAAACTGTCCGGTTGTTTAGAAAATTGCTTGTGTTTTTGGAAAACCAATCGGTTTGTTATTAATTGGCCGGTTTAGACTCAAAACGGCTTGTTTTATACTGCTCATGTTGGGTGGGGTGTGCGGGGTCCAACCCCCAAGTGGACCTCAAAAACCGAGGTTAACTAGATCAGCAAATGCCTGGTTTTAGTCTGATCGGCCGGTTTCGAGTCGAACTGACCGATTTTTCTATGACTGCTCCATACAACACTTCTTTTTTCTTTTTTTTTTCTCTCTTTTTTTTTCAAAGAAAACAACTGACTCCTTTATTTTCCTCTATACCACCAACTTAACGTATCCACCATGAGCTATGGGCCACCTGTAAATAAAACACATGGCTAAATTATGTGAGGCCCACATGAGGGCACTTAGAAGGGTATACCCAACCCATAATGCATGACACTTACATGATGACACTTACTAATTTATGATTCAGCAACCAAAGTTTGCAGATCAAGTTAAAAATATAAGATGATGTGAAACAATGAAGGATTGATTTCTATCAACATGTCAAGTGCAATAAGATTATGGAAAATTAACATAATATTGATAATATTTTTTTATATATTTTAATATTTAATGGGATTAAGTTTAAGAAGCTGAAGGATAAAGTTTTAACACATTCTTTTGAATCATAATGACTGATTTAAGAATCTCATATGATCAATGAACTAAGGATGGTTAACCTAAAGAAACCTTAACACCTGAAAACTCGACAAATAAGGCTCCCCTCTCCCATAATTCTTTACATATCTCATCTCTAACGTCTCTCCTAGATTAGCATGCCACCCTTTAAGATTTCTCACTCATCTCTCTCATCTATGTAGGTTTAGAAAGAGAAAGGGGGCCCACCCCACCTAGGTCAAGAAAGGGAGGCACACCCCATACACTAAACATTGGGGTCTAGGTCTTTGTTCCATAATAGTTCCATGCTCTCATATTATTAAGGGTTGTAACCTTAACTTTCTCATACTTGGTAGATCTGAGATAGACTGTTGATCCCGTACAACATTGGAAAGAAAAGACTCGGTGTGGGGTGTACTAAGTTCAATTGAGGCAATCTTCCGGCATGTTGCTGTATGGCTTACAATATCTTATTTCTTATGCTTTCTCATTCCTATAAGCATTGTGTTAGCTTTATTAACTGAATAAAAGAAGATGTAATTACTAACAGCAAGTTAGAGCCATTTTTTGTTATTTATTTATTTATTTGAAGTGAGCTTTATTGTATTTTGACATTTGCAAGTGTTTTAATCAATGAGAAAAAAAAATAAATCAAAAACTATATATACTATGCTAAATAACCTTGTCCAACTTTCACAAGCCACCATTAGATACACCCTTGACCATGATGGTCCTCTTCTGCCTCATTGGCCTCTTTCATTCTAATGCAAACTCAATCACCGTGAGCATCTGTAGCTCATAACTACGAAAGATGAAGGAATGGTACCACACCCCAACATTCTCTTATGTGGGCCCAAACTCTGGGTACCAAACCTATGGGCCTAGCTTTGAAGTAGGCCTGCATTCTTCTTTTCGACTCAGTGTTCCCCGGTCAGATAGGAACCAGCCATTGTCCTGCATTCTCTTATAAATTTCCAAAAATAATAGATTTGATTTGTAATATTTTTTTTTAATATTCTTTACATTATGGTAAAGATTAAAATTTGTTTGCTCATTAATACTCATTTTTATATTTTTCCATCTTTTTCAAAAAAGTTTAAAAATACCTCTAGGGACAAAGCGATTCGTTAAATTCTATTTTTTTCATTAATTTTCAACTTCATTTGAATGTGTTTTGTTTTAATTATTCTTTATATATTTTTCTTATTTAGTAGATTTTTTTTGTTTATTTTTTATTTATTTCAATACTTTTTTGACCGCCCAAGACTTACCTGATTAGAACGGTTGAATCAATGACCGGTTAAACTGCTTCCGGGCCATGTCCGGTTAACCATTCCAGTTAGATTTTGAGCACACGGTTTTCACCTTTTTGTTGTTCTTCTTTATTTATTTGCTTAGTTTAAGCCTCCTTCAAAATCCTTCCCTGTTTTTCCATGTGCTTAAAGGCTTAGTTTTAGTCAATTTTTAGCTGGCGCGGCTGGTGGACCACCAAAATAGTGTTGAAAGACTGTCTTTCCGTAGTCCATAACTTGACAGAACCCCTTCTCGCCCTCTAATTGATGTAGTGAACTCATGCATAGCTGTCCAGTGTCCATCCACCACAAAATCGAGCATAAAAAGCAAGATATTGAATATGGAACCAAACTTATGAGAATGCACCGAGTCAAGTCGGTTCCAAATATTCTCTTTTTTCAGACTCGGTCGAGTCTCTGGTAGACTTTGACTAGTTTTTCTCTGTCACTGGGCTGTTAAAGGGCATGGTACAGCCCATGGGCTTGCGGGTGGGCCTGGTCGTGGGATGGGTTTGGGCCACATGTCAAGGCCTGTAGACTCAAGCCTAGGCTAGCATTGGCCCTGTCCAGGCCTAGCCTAAAAAGTCTTCCATACGCATATTAGTAAATCTTTTCCTACATTTATATAAGGCCTGGCTGGCCTAGCCCCAATTTTTTAGCATGCCCCTTGTCATCAAGAATTCAAGCCAGGCCCGAAACTCTTGGGTCTGGGCCTAACTTACATGGTTTCAGGCCCGGTTAACTGCCATAACAAATTTACTCTTTATGCCATGTACTATGTCATGCTTATCAATGCATTCGCAAAAGCCATTTTCTTCCAAGGCATTTCTCTTCGTTTTACAGCATAATTTATACTTATCATTGTCGCAGTTTTTATCCATTATTTTCTTTGTAATTGCTCACTCCTCGCTTTAGGGCTTGTTGCATCAGAAAAAGGTCAACAAAAAACGTCCTCTACTAGGACAACTTCCCACTCATATGGGCAACGCCTTAATATTGAAATTGTTCAATAAAATGATGATAATTTTCTCATATTATTTCATTTTTCATTATTTATCTACTACAAAAAAATACATTTCATAATACACTATATGCTATTTCTTGTTGGGAAGCAATGCCCTTTCCTTTTATGTGTAAATCAAAGGTAAAAGCATTTCACACAATGTGTGTTTGTGAAAATATAAAAACTGGGCAATTTGCTAAGTGCCAAGTATAATAGAAATCACAAATCACAAGAAAGAGAATGCTTCACCAAGCACAACCACAACAGAAAATTTATCGTGGAAAACCCTTCAATATGAAGGAAAAAACCACGGGGCAAATTCAAGAGAGGAATCCACTAAAATGAAATGAGGGTTACAATATATTCTTCTCAAGCTTTTGCCCAAAACTTGAGGCTTACAATCAAATGAGAGAACAACAGTAACTTAGAGAAGATACAAAGTTACCTCACAAGCTCCAAAAAATGGTCTCTTTCCCACCTCAAAAAACCTAAAGATGGTCTTCCAATGGCTTGGAGATAAAATCACAGAGCATACCAACTGTTTATATGGATGAAGGGTACTCAGTGGTGGAAGATACTTACGATTGGAGATGATTGCTCATGGAGATCGCCGGTGGATGGAATTTGCTGCCCTCTCCTTGTTCTATCTCTCTACCCTGTTGAAAAAACCCAATGGGAATTGTCTTTTAAATGCCCCCAATGTTTTCTCTCTCTCTAACATTTTTTTTTATTATTATTAATTTTTCTTTTCACTCCTTATGGGCAGGACCCCACAAGGTATCACCCCAACAAACTCCCCCTCTAGATCCATGAGGAGGGCTCCCCCATACTGGATGCTCATATAGCACCTATGTCTGCCAAAGCTCTGCATAACTCATGCTTCTCCTTTGGCACTGTCTTTGTTATCATGTTTGACGGATTCCGATCGGTATGGATTTTACAAATCTTCATTAACCTATTTTCTAAAACATCTCGAATCCAATGATACCGCACCTCAATGTGCTTGGTATAGAGTAGAATGTAGCATTCTTGCTTAGATCAATGGCGCTTTGACTGTCACATCTAACTACATATTCCTTTTTCTTCAAACCCAACTCTATAAGAAAATGTTTCAATCATAGCATTTCCTTACAGGCTTATGTGGCAGCAATATACTCTGCCTCTGTAGTCAAGAGCGCAACACATTTTTGCAACTTTGGTTGCCAAGAAATGGCACCTCTTGCAAAAGTAAACAAGTAGCTAGAAGTAGACTTTCTTATATCAAGATCTATTGCCATATCCGCATATGTATAGCCTTCCACCAAGGGGGATGAGTTTTCAAAACATAGACAAACTTTAGATGTGCTTCTTAAATACCTTAGAATCCATTTTACAACTTTCCAATGTTGTTTGCCTAGATTTGCCAAGTATTTACTAACTACACCAGTGGCATGTGCTATGTCAGGCCTTGTGCACACCATAGCGTACATCAAACTCCTCACGCCTGATGTATAGGGGATCTTCTCTATTTTCTTCTTGTCTTCACTGCTGGTTGGAGATAACTTGGCACTCAACTTGAAGTGTTTGCTTCACTTTCATGGCCAATTGAAAATTCACCTTTTATGGTTCACTTTCTTGTTCTCTCTCTTTAATTTTTCTTTTGTCATTTTTCCCTCTATTAAATTTTACTATTGTTAGAAAAGACAAAAAATTGAATTACGAACACCAGAACTTGATATTTTTCTAATTGGATGACAAGTCTGATTCCAATAAGACAGATTTCATCTTCTTTGTTGATAATGCATGACGAGCGTGTGGTTGTAATTATTCTTTGAGTATGAAATTAATATAAAAACAAATAAAAAAAAGGTGGCCACACCTTATAACATAGCCAACGGTTAAAACCAGTGTTTTAAAAAACGCTGAGTCGAACCAGACTCGCCCTGTTCGACTCGGGAATCGGCACAGTCCGTGCGGGTTCTGGTATTTTACACGGAATCGCCCAATTCCAGAGAGAACCGAGCGATTCTGTATAGTGAATCGTCGATTCACTGTACCGAATCGGTGAGTCTCGTGAAGAACACGGGCTGCACAGTATTCTTCACGGGTTTCTTCAAATTTTGTCTTTTTTTATCATTTTTTTTCTTTTTTTTATCATTTTTTTTTATGCAACTTTTTTCAGCCTTTTCATGCATTAAATGGTGGAAAAGTTTCACTTTTTTGGATTATGAAAGTTGCGGGTGTTAGGGTTTTCGCTTTTCGTTTTGTTTCATGCCAAATAGGGCATGAATATGTAAAAAGTTTGAGGCATATTGACTGTAAATGTGTTCTTTAGAAATTTCTGTTACGAATTTGTGATTATCTTTGAGAAAAACAGACTAATTTGGAGATTGAAGCCACGGGTTCACGAAACTAGGTAAGAACTCTGCGTTTTCTTTTATTTTCTACCATTTGATCAATTTCAGTCCATATTTTGAAAATAATCAGTTAAATTTGTAGGGTTTTAAATCTTTATCGTGTCTTTTATCATTTACCATATCAATTTTATTTAATTTACTCAATTACAGCCTGAGTTTTTAGAAGAACACAGTGATGTTTGTGAAAAAAAAAATTCTGCTGTTTTTTTTTTTTTTCCACCTTTCGATCTATTGTTCACAATATATTACAAATAATGTGTTAGATTTCTAGGGTTTTGAATCGTTATAGTCTTGTTTATAATTAGATGTATTCAATTTGATCTGATTTATTCAATTTGAGCTTCATTTTTTATATTCAATGACTGTTGTCAGTGAAGAACTGCGTTTTTTTGTTTTTTTGCTCAATTTAATCGATTTGATTTGATTTATTGATGATAATGTGTTCATAATTTAGGGTTTTGATTCCTCATAGTGTTGTTTATCAAAACATGTACTCAATTGGATGTAATTCATTCATTTGGAGGTGGATTTTTGAGTTGAAATGGCTGATGTAAGGTGGCTCTATGAAGAACATATTTTTTTCTTTTTCTTTTTTTTTGTAATCCATGATTGAATTTTTTGAAAATTTGTGATTTTCCAAAAAGATGTGAAAATCGTGACAAGGTTTTGATTATCATGAGGTATTAAACCATATTTTTAATTTTATTGTTTGAGTTTGCTGTACTTTTTATTTTTATTTTTATTCATGATCGAATATTTTGAAAAATGATGATTTTTCATCATTTTTCAAAAAATGATGAAAAATGATGAAAATGAGGAATCGATTTGTTTCGGAGAAGCTTCATAAACTAGTCTACGTTCATTACAACTTAAACCTCCCAGAGCGACAAATAAGAAGAAAGCTTGAAGACTAGGGGCCGATAGACTTAGACACAATATTTGTCACAGACAAAGTAGACCAATGGGTAGTAAAAGAGGAGGAGCCATTGTTGCACAAGAGAGCGTTCCTTGAGGCTATCAGTGAGGAAGATCTTGAAGAAGGTGATGAGCAGCATGAAAGAGAAAGCATCTAGCCAACGTATCCACAAATTCGTCGGAGATATCGGTGATATTGCACCTAATAAGGGAGAGTGAGAAGGGGGTCTAAGGGAAAATAAGAGAGATGATGATTCTGAGGCCACCCTATCCCAGCCATATTATTCACATATAGAGTCCCAACAGCAACAGGGTAGGGATGAGCACGACAGTATAGGTGAGCATGAAGAATAAACAAGCTTCGGGGATGTTAGATTGGGAACACAACAGAATACTAACACTCATGGATTTGGGTATAATCAGACGCCTGCTAATATCGATGATTCGTTTTTAGATCGAATCAATGAATTGTCAAACGAATTCAATCAATGGCACCAGCGTGATCAAGAAGAAGACCGGGGTCGTATGTTACTAATTATATGCTTTATTGTAGTTCATGTATGTTGATATACTTATTCCATGATAATTCTATGTTTATCCTTTTGTGTGATGTAAATTAAATGGTAAATAGTAGTTCATGAAGGGAAAGAACATATCAATATTCGCATCTTCATGCAAAGAAATGAAAATTCTTAATGGAGTACCCTCATTTCTTATTGAATTCCTAAAAACAATATTTATAATGAATTATAATAATTTTTTCGGATTTTTTTGAAACTTTAATCGACCGATTCAGCCGATTCCCTATCCGGATAGCTGATTCGTGGATCCGGATCAATTTTTGAAATACCCGATCCGAATTACCGATCCGCTTTTTAAACCTGGTTAAAACATTGGGCAAAAGATAAGATTTGCTCCAAGCCACTAAGTTTGTGCTCTTCACCCTTAATTTGTCGCTTAGTCTGATGAGGACCGAAAATAAGAAAAAAAGTTAAGGTCATTAAGACCCTGCCCCATAATTTACGTCATGTTTGGATAGAGATTAAACTCAATAACTTTGTCATTTGGATACGTTTCTTGAGAAGTGGCTGATTTTTTAATGATGAGTATCATAGTTGAAGTGACTGGTGTCATAGCATGGAAACGAGATTGAATGATGGAAAAACCTATCTTCGTGCAAGATATAAGTACCCTATATATACTTAATTGTCCAAAGATATTCTACTCCCTCATAATTATACCATCCATTTACTTCCTTGGGTAAAACCCCACTTAAGATCGAGGATATAACCTCTTTAACACATAGTTTAATCCATTTACTTCCTTGGGTAAAACCCCACTTAAGATCGAGGATATAACCTCTTTAACACATAGTTTAAGCTCAATAAAAAAAAAAATCTAAATGCACCCTTTAAGCATTTGAAATGAAATAATATGTCAAGATTGAAGAGAATCCATCTAATTTTTAGAGGTGAGATTTAAGTGCTCGAATTTCAAATTTTTTTTGTTACCAGTGATTTTTAGGTGGTTTTCAAAAATTTAGATAAAAAAAAATCCTCCCAAATAAGCATATTGACCGAGGGAGTAAACTTGGAAGCATAGTATATGTGCTCATAATGATTTTTCTTTGTCCTCCCTTTACCCCCACTCAAAAAATAAAAATAAGTAATATACTTTGCTCACGCATGTGATGTTCTTGATAATTCTTATAAGTGTTCAACTAATCAGGTGAGTTCGCTCGTACTTGCCTGAGTATCTCGGGCTCGCCACCCAAGCATCCTTGAGTTGGGTGTACATATCAAGGATCTTAAAAAGAAAAAAAAAAGAAATCTATTTGTAAGATTTTTCTGTCTTCTATCATTTTGTTAAAAATTAAAAAGTATTTTGGCCGATGCTTATTTTTATATTTTTTCATTGGGTTATTCTGAAAATAACCCCACCTCGTATTTTTCAAAATCTATTTTTTTTATTACTTTTTTAACCTCATTGTGATGTGTTTTGTTTAATCTTACTTCACACTGATATTTTTTATTCTTTTTAGATTTTTTAAACTTTTTAAGACTTTTTAACCTAGTTGATACTTGCCGGACTGGGGCCAAGGACAGGTCACGTTCGGATTCTGCAGGCAGTTAGTGCAATCGATCACTATTCTTAGTTCACAAGGGAGGGAGAGAGACTTGCCACCACAAAGCGGTGATTAAGAGGAAGGGTTAAAAAAAGCAGGTAAGTAAAAAGGTTTAAATTCAGTTATGAAACTTTGGGGCCGTTTGGATCGATGAAAATAGATTAGGTTTCATTGAAATATATTTTGAGAAAAGTATTTCCTATGAAATAGATTTCGGCTTTTTGGATGCTAACATTTTGATTATTATTATTTTTTAAATGTTGTTAAATATTTTTATTACATTATTTATTATAATGTTTGTTTTTTTTATTAAATTATAATAGTTTCTCTCTCTAAATATTTGAGATAATTTCTTTCTAAAATATTTCAAGTAATTTCTCTCTCTAAAATTTGATATAGTTTTTTTCTCTAAAATTTTTAAATAAGTTTCTCTCACTGAAAATGTTTATGTACTTTCTCTTTGTAAAAATTTAAATAAATAGTTTATTTCTCTAAAAATTTTAAATACTTTCTCTCACTCTCTCTCTCTAAAATTTGATATAGTTTGTTTCTCTAACTTTTTAAGATACTTTTCTTTCAAAAACTTAAAATATGAAATAGTTTCTCTTTAAAAATTTTTGAGTTACTCTCTCTAAAAAATTTCAAATACTTTCTCTATCTAAAAATTAAAAATTGAGATAGTTTATCTTTCTAAACATTTTTATATAGTTTCTCTCTCTAAAAATTTTGATATATTTACTCTAAATTTTTTAAGTACTTTCTCTCTCTAGAAATTAAAATTTAAGATAGTTTCTTTTAATATAATTTCTTTCTAATTTTTTTTAGATATTTTCTCTCTCTAAAACTTAAAATTTGAGATAGTTTCTCTGTCTAAAATTTGATAAATATGAGATAGTTCCTCTCCCTAAAATTTGATATAATTTCTCTCTCTAAAATTTTAAAATAGTTTATCTCTCTATAACTTAAAATTTGAGAGTTTATTTTCTAAATTTTTTGTGCTAGTTTCTCTTTCTAAATGTTTTTAGTATTTTCTCTCTCTAAAAGTTAAATTTTGATATAGTTTCGTTCTTTAAGAATTTTCAGTGCTTTCTCTTTATAAAAATTAAAAATTGAGATAGTTTCTCTCTCTAAAAATTTTGATATAGTATCTCTCTCTAAAAATTTTCAAGTGCTTTCTCTCTCTATTTTTTAAAATTTGAGATAGTGTTTCTCTCTAAATTTTTGAGATAGTTTCTCTCGTTAAAACGTTTTTAGATACTTCTCTCTCTAAATTTTGATATAGTTTATCTCTCTAAAATTTTAAGATTTTCTCTTTAAATTTTAAAAATTGAAGTAATTTCTCTCTATAAATTTTTTTTTTTTAATATTTTCCTTCTCTAAAATTTGAAATAGTTTCCCTCTTTAAAATTTTAGATAATTTTTCTATCTAAAATGTAAAATTTGAGATAGTATTTCTCTCTTATTTGTAGGGGTGTTTTTGTGGACCTAATTATATTTTATAAATTGGATGTCTCTATAGCAGGGAAATCTAGCTGGAAATCAATTTTGGAGGGTAAACACAAGGATACAAATTTCTTTATTTTTAGGTTTCAATGAAGAAAACAATACAGGTAGAAATGCATTTCAGTCCCAAAATTTCGAGCAAAATGCCAAAAATGTGTCATTTCTATTTCTATTGATATACATATTTGGAAATGTATTTCCAAGTATCCAAACAACCCCTAAGTGTTCATTATCTTTGCATTATGTGACTAAGGGAATAGAACACTTCTTAACTATACAAACACATTGTTCCACTTTGCAGAATTGAACACCTAGTCATTCAACTAAAATAGGACATGGGCCTTTAACGAGGAATATAGAGCTCAAGCTAATTTTTCTCCAAACATAATTTTCTTACTTATCATAAATATGCTCAGTGGAAAATATAGACCGGAATATGTAATTTAGACGCGATTAGCATGCGGGCCAAGCTCGCAGATGTAGAAATGCGGTGCCTCTTAAAATCTATTTTTTTAATGGATTTTTTAACTTAGTTTTTGAGGATATGCAATCTCTAATATGGAGATCAGGAAATATGGAAAAATAAATAAAAATTTAAGATTTTAAAAAATAATTTTATTAAGAAAACATTTGGAACATTGTTTTCATTGTTTTTAGATGGATTACCTAATTGCATCCATCTTTAAGATGGATGCTTTACGCTTCTAGACTGCATATGTAGAAATACGGTCTAGCCCGCATCAAATAATTTTCCATGTAATATCCCAAGTGTTTTGCCCAAGTACAGACAAAGCCTCACCCCTCTATTAAACACGTTTGATTTCAAAATACAAAAGAAAAAAAAAAAAAAACAAACAAACAAATAGAGAGTGATTGCCCTATCGCCACTTTTTTTCTTTTCTTTAAAACTTATTCAGTTATGTTTGTATTCTATTATTGTTTAATGAAAATGTATACAATGAGACGGTTTACTTGTTGGGCTTATGTGGCCGTTAAAGGTCTTCTAGTATTTTATATAGTGAAACATAAACTCAATGGGAGTGTGGTCTTCCTATGAACCATATTGAGCAAATGATGTTTGTTGATATCGAACTGAGCTTGATACACTAGGCCAGTCGGTTGGAAAAAACTTATGTTACTTGGACATGAAGATTAAACCGATAAGGGTTATAATGGGTCGTCCCTTTATGAGGTCAGAGTATGCTCGGATGAGTGAACCGGGGAACTGTATAATCATGTGTATGATGCTGGCTTTCAGAGACGAAGCCAAAGTCTCATCCGCGTACAAAGTGAAGCATGTGCATGTACGAGATATTATCCCTATGCACCATAGAGCTGTGATTAGTAGCTAAAGGAGACCCTGAAATCTGCAGATTTGGATTACCTCCCATTGCCCATTAGTTGACTTTGATGGCCTAATCATGAGCCTCTGCGATAGATTGTTGGTCACATGAGTCGCTAGATCAATTTGAGAAAGTGGAAGGCTCTATTGTTTTGATTATTCCTAAATCATATGGATCCAATTCCCATCATAATTATTTAATTATATTATTTTTAAAGTTATTTGAGTTTTAGAATTGTTATTTGAATTTTTATGAATCTCTATGTATTTTATTTATAGAATTTGGATTTATAAAAACAAAGATATTGATTTTTCATTGTTTTAATTATTTAAATAGAATTATATGAATTTCTAAAACTCATAAAATATTTTATTTATACATGGGGGCCCATTAGTATATATGGGCCCACCATTGCAACTTGGTGGGCCCATAGGGATGACTCGACATGAGACAAGATGTGCGCCGAGTCTAATAGCTAGGGGTCATCTTTCGTTCACTATCGCTCACTTCGGGAGGGCGGCCCCACCTCATGCACTTTCCTTTTAAGATATCAAGCTGGATGACTCGTTAGGTGCTTAAGGGATCAAGAGCTTAGTTTGATATTTAAGCTTTGTGATAAGAGTGCTTGTTTTATTGTAGGTTGACCTATATACTTTTTTTTTGGAGATTTGAGTTAAACATTGATCTCGTGCCATTAGAAGTGATGACCCGGCGTGGGGTGTATTAAGCTTGGTTGAGGTAATCTCAGTCACTTTCTTGTTTCTTACCATATTTATTTTTTTAGGTCTTTTGTTATTCATAAATATATTATTGTGGTTTCTTTGACTAATAAAATAGTGATTTTAGTGGCATCAAGTTCTACATCCTAGATTTAGTTTTCATTATCGCTTCTCAAATGAATTTATTGTAATGAATTACTTATAAAAAAAAAATACATACTCCGGGCTAAATCACATAAGTTCAACATTCATTACTTCTTATATAAGGCCATTATATCTCCATTGCAGTAGCTAAGTTTAAAATTACACATTTTATATCAAAAACTTAAAATTTAGTTAATATCATGAATTGCATTTGTTCCGGCTGCAAGGCCTGTCATTACTATGCAATTTGTTACTCAATCGATTCGGCTACAGAGGAGTGTGGACCTTGGTTAAAAGTGTACAGGTTGGGGAGGGGGAGAGTGTCTGCGGTGAATGACATTCAAGTTAGAGAGAGAGTCAAACTATTTTTAGGAGTTTTTTTTCGATTTGGTGAGAAAAATGAAGGAATTCAGTATTTCAGCTGATTCGGGAAAAGATTTTAAATTTTTTTAAAAATTTAATCTAAAAAAATTAGATATTTATATATAAAATATATAAAAATAATCGAACAAATTAAAACTTAAAAATTTTAAACAAATATAATTTTTTTAAAAAAAAACTCTTATATAGGTATTTCGTTTTTGATCGAAGTAGTCCGAAGCTTCAGCTGAAGTAAACCCGAATATGACTGAAGCAGATCCGAATATCACCGAAGCAGCCCGAAACAGATCCGAAGGGACCCGAATATGACTGAAGCAGCCCGAAGCTTCAGTTGAAACAGACCTGAAGCAGCCCGAAGCGGCTCAAATCTGCTACCACTTTTCTCATCACTTCGATTTATGCTTAAAAACCGAAAGCTATAGTCAAGCACATACATACTAACATCAAGTCAAACACGTGCATACTATTCTTATCTACATGCATTGGAGTGGGGAAAGAGCATTTGGATTATAAAGCATGCACAGTGAATAATGCCCTGTTTAATAAAGGGACACGGTTTTGGTGAGCCAGCTGACTCACCTATTGCCATTCGGTCTCTTGATTATGCTACGCACATCTCTAAGATGGATGTCAGAAAATATTACATCTACTAAAAGTTAAAATAGATTGTGAAGAAAAGAAATAAAAATAATAATGTTTATGTTTCTTGAAAAAAAAATTCTACATTTAAATCATTGTTATGATTGAGATTATCCAAACCTAAAATTTTGGATTGAAAGTACATCTTCAAAATATATTTTGTAGGGAGACTGTACAAAAATAATGTGAGCCGGCCAACTCACCAAACAATTTTCCTTAACAAAATCACGGTGGAAAAGCATCACAAGACAATAAAATACGAAACGATATTTTAGTTGCATACCTGTCAAAATAAGCAAAGCATCACCTTAAATTTAGTAACAAGTATAATTTTGGCATTGAAAAACTTTAAAATGGATCATCTTGGCCTCGACTATTATGATTGTGAAAAAACTAAAATTTTAAATTTTTAAATAATATATATTATAACAAATTACCTAGAACATCTATTTCACCTTAAAAAAAAAATGTTCACATATATGCAATATTTGTACCATATGTTGAACTTTAAATTTTGTTGCAATATGATTTTGGAGATGCCATATATACTTGCGATGCCAAAATTGCTTTCCGAATAAGGATTAAATAATATTTTTTTATTTTGATTTTTGATTTTTTATTTTATAAAAATTGCATCGGCACAAGAGGACAATAAGTCATGAAAAAAAGCAGTTCCGTTGAAACATGGCACAAGAGGACTTAAGTTATCAATGGAGATTTCACTAAAAGAAATGTGGGCTTGGATCCCGATAAAAACTCAAGTATTGGTCAAAAGCGGTATTTTGCTGTCAAGTGGAAAGTATGCGTAGAAAATAAGCCACCGAATCATGCTAAAATCGAGGTCAGAAAGAGTGGCTGACGTTCCACGCACCTAGTCATGTTTCACCCCACCGACGCCTTAAAAAATTTATGTCCTAATCTATTTTAAAAGAAGACCGGATAGGGTCTATTTTAAAAAAAAGAACGGATAGGGTCTATTTTAAAAATAGAACGGATAGGGTCTATTTTAAAAACAAAACGGATAGGGTCTTCCCCATTCGTATTATAAAAAAAAGTACTTGGTAAGAGGCCGCGGACGATGCGGAAGCACCCCATATCTCGGACGACCCATTGAAACCTCAAAAACCTAACTCCGAAAAGTATTTAATGGGTAAGGGCTGTCTTCCCTATTGAATTACCAACAAAAAAAAAAAAAGAGGATTCGGCAACAAAAGTGGATCGATCTCTCCAACTACATTATTCAATAGGCATGGTGTGTATAAGACCGAGGCTCTAAACAATTTAAGTAGGGCACACTTTTAAATAGTATCGAAAGATGTTGTTTCAATACTGGAAATCTTTGTGATGACCTGATAATTTATTTTCATATCTAATTACAAATTTAAAACTTCAAAAGTAGCATAGATCGACCAGATCTATGAACACTTGAAAATCTTGAAAATTGACTGTTCGAAAATACATTACAAGATGAACTATTTCTACGTCTTGAAATCTATATTTTCTCGTATCCATACATCTTAAGATCGAGATGATCAATTTGAAGGTTTTTGGGTTTCAAAATTTTTTTAAGTATGCCTTAAAATGATTGTTTAGAGCTTCGGCCTTATATAAACTTTTTCTTTACTCAATATACACAACTATTGAAAACCATATTACATCATTGTCAGATTGGATAATGAAGTCATTTGAGCCCATAAAGTTCAAGCTTTTATTTGGATACTCTGTCTTGGTTAATTATTATTGGGAAAAAAGAGAAAATTTATTATAAATGTATGAATTTAAAAAAAGAAAAAGAAAAGACAAGGTACCATATCTTCCTCACATACAACTACATAACAAGCTTATAGTGGTGGGTCGTGCAGTTACAAATCCCTCTCCCAAGATCAAATGAAAATTGTAACATAACATGAATACTCCGGTCATACCGAAAATCTTTGGATGTGCCATGTTATGGAAGGGTTGGAAGGAAAAAAAAGTGACAAAAATAAAAATAGTGAAGCACCAAAAATTAAGGAATTCACTTCCACCTACGAATCTAAACTCAATTTTGATGGGAGCTCATTCGATTATGTTGGACATGTAGGTATTGGAGGCTTGATTTGTGGCCATGTGGGCAGCATCTTGCTTACCTACAAAAATTTGTGGCAATATTATAGCAAATGAAGCAGAACTCAGGGCAATAGAAGAAGAATTGAAATTGGTCTTAAAAAAAATTAAAATAAAAATAAAAATAAAAAAAAGAAGTTCAACACGTTACCGTAGAAGGGAGAATTGATGTTCTAACAAAAGAAGGTTCTACCAAGGTAATTTTTTTTATTGTAAATAGATTCTAATTTACGTTTCTACTTGCTACATTTTGTTTATTCAGCTTTAGAAAAGGAAATCAAACACGTGTATACGTATATTGGAAGCATCGGATATAGGGACAAAAGTGAAGCACACGTATGGATAAAGATGAAAGCTTCAAATTTGAGCATGAGGGGCAAAGGCAAATAGAGTGCACGTCGCAGGGTCAAATAGAGTGCACGTTGCCTTCTTTTTTCTCCCTTCTGTCATTATTTTTGTCCCATAACGGGTTGCTGAGCTGGTAACGTTGAAAGTTCGTCTCCAAAGGTGAATTAGAAAAGGGTGAAGTTTGTATAAGGTTCTCTCCTTATACTGTAGAAATAAGGTGCATCTCAAAATTTATTTAGAGATCTTTTTCCAGTGTTAGAAATCTTATGATGGCTCAAAAATATATTTTTCATCCCAAGACATAAAATTAAGAGCAGATCAATGAATCTTTGAAAGAAATAAACGGTCTAAATAAGTTGTTAAAGATGCACTATTTTATAAATTCTAAATTTCTTTTTTTCTTCAAGTCCATGTATCTCAATATCTAGATGATCAACTGGAGGGTTCTCAAGCACCAGAATAATCTCTTCTATAGAACTTTTTATGTATACCATACTTCAATAGTATAAGATTTCAACCCTATATAAATGTTTTCTCTTAAAAAATGAGAGAGAGAATGAGTTAATAGGGAGAGATAGAGAGAAATACTTTACTAGAGAGAGAGAATGAGTTAATAGGGAGAGATAGAGAGAAATACTTTACTAGAGAGAGAGAATGAGGTACTTTACTAGAGAGAGAGAGAGGACGAGGGGTAAAGGAAAAGGAAAAGTAAGAGGACGATACGAGCTCTACCCGTCCTACTACCGACGGCGTATAAACTAACAACGAAACG
>NW_006498246.1:1111438-1123920 GCF_000471905.2 Amborella trichopoda
GACCAACCACCACCACCGACCTAACGTACGTACCCTACCCGAACCGACCGTACGTAACTAAACCTAAACCCAAACCACTAACCTAACCTACCTACCACTATACTCTCTCTCTCTCTCTCTCTCTCTCTCTCTCATGGGCAAGAAGGTTTCAATGGTGTCCACAATAGCCCTAGTGGCCATCTTGGCCATGGCTCTAGCCACCAGCCCAGTGAGTGCAAGCTCCCTTACTGTGTGGGCTGGACCAGGGTGCAACAACAGGGCTGAGCGCTATAGCAAGTGTGGTTGCTCTGGTATTCACCTAAAAGGAGGCTATGAATTTGTCTACAATGGACAAACTGCTGCTCTCTATAACCAACCCGACTGCAAGGGTGTAGCCCACACCAGGTTCGGGTCCGGAGCCAGGTCCTGCAATGCTTTTGGGTGGAAGAGCATGTTCATCCAGTGTTAGAGGTATTTGGTTGGATCAAGGAAACCAGGAGAGTCACATAGTTGGTTCTTTTGTCCAAAAAGGCAAAAAATAGGTCACATACTTGGTGCATGTGAGGAGCACCATAACAATAAAAACAATAATGGTGACCTCTTGGTTTTCATTTTAAGTATTGTGTGTAATAAGAAAGGAGATTGAGGTCTTGCTCCTTTTGATGGGATTTGTTTGGAAACCCTATGTTTCCTTTTTGTGTCTCCTTTGTGTTGCCTTGTTAGATGAATATGTGTATTAAGTTGGCGTAGATGAATAGATGCGTTAAGTTGGTAGTTTAGAGGAAAAGAAATGGATCATTTGCTTTCTTTAGGAAAAAAAAGACGAAAATTATAGATACTCTCAAAAAAATGAATTTTAAAAACATCCCCTTCCAATATTTTTAAGATCGCACCCTTAAACCCAAATACTTTTTTTTTTCTTTAGTATTTTCTCTCAGTCTAAAAGTCAATAAAAATTGAGACACCCCCTTTCTTTCTCTCTATCTACCCACCTTCACTCTCTTTCTCTCTACCACCCTCTCTCTCAGTCTCTCTACCCACCCTTTCTCTCTTTTTCTCTCTACACGTTGTCTCTCTACCTGCCCTCTCTCTTTCTCTCTCTAGAGAGTTTTCAGGAGAGCAAAAAAAATGGACAGACCTTGTTTATAAACCCATTATCCTCTTCCTTTGATCCAAATAATGGTCCCTGCATGGACTAGAGAACCTCGCATTGAACCTTGGGGCTCCATTAGAGCCAAACCCATGTCCTCAAACTGCTTGTTTTGTGATCCACCAGCACATTTATATATAGTGGGTTCTATAAAAACCCAAGTTTGGAGCGATGGCTAATGGCCAAGAAGAACCCAATAAACAAAGCCTGTAATCATTCGCTTTCTGAGCTTTTCTAGCTGTCGTTCACTCCTTTTTGGTGAGCATTTTGATGGCTACTTAGAGCTTGAGAACTGAAAAACTTTCTTGTGCAAAAGAGGCAGAAGAATAAGATGTTTTTGCCATTAGAAGACCTCGAGCTGGCTGCAACTTTAATGGGGATATTGGGTTTCTCTTCCTCGGGCATTTTGAAAAGTTAGGGTGTGAGATTTTATGGGTTTTGCTTTTCTCTCTCATGGCTGGGTAACATACTGACAGTAGAGAGAAATCAATGTGCTAGTGACAAAGGACCGGTAGAGAGAGGGTGGAGAGAGAAGGCGGGTAGAGAGAGAAAAAAAGAGGGTGGGGTAACATACTGGGAAGTAGATTGAGAAATCAACTTGCTAGTGCGAGAGAGGGAGTATAAAGAGAGAGCGGGTAGAGAGAAAGAAAAGGTCGTAGAGAGAGATAGTGATAAAGGACAGGTAGAGAGACAAAAGACCGGTAGAGAGAGGGTAGAGAGAGAAGGTGCGTAGAGAGAAAAAAAAGGGTGGGGTAACATACTGGAAGTAGAGAGAGAAATCAACTTGCTGGTGAGAGAGAGGGAGTAAAAAGAGAGGGCGGGTAGAGAGAAAGAGAGGGTGGTAGAGAGAGAGGGTAGTAGAGAGAGAAATTAATGTGCTAGTGATAAAGGACGGGTAGAGAAAGAAAGAGAGAGGGTGAGGTAATAGGAAGTATAGAGAGAAATCAATTTGTTAGTGAGAGAAGAATAAAGAGAGAGGGCGGGTAGAGAGAAAGAAAGGGTAGATATAGTGAGAAAAAAAGGGGAAGGTGGACAACTTACTAGAAGTAGAGAGAGAAATTAATTTGCTTGTGAGAGAGGCTAGGTAGAGAAAAAGAGAGGGTAGATATAGAGAAAAAAATGAGGGAAGGTGGGTAACTTATTTGAAGTAGAGAGAGAAATCAATTTGCTTGCGAGAGAGGGTAGGTAGAGAGAGAAAGTAGAGAGAAAGCGGGTAGAGGGGCCGGGTAGAGAGAGAAATACAGAGAGTGAGAGGAGAATGATAGTTTAGTTTCAAATTTTTTTGACTTTTTGATGAGGAAAAAAAATAAATAGAAAAAATAACGGTGTAGTTCCACGGTGTAATACTAAAAGTATTAAGTAGATGATATCTATAAAGTTAATTTTTGAGGAACTATTTATGAATATTTTCAAAAATAAAAGATTGAGAAAAAAAAAAGAAAGGAGTTTATGTTGTATAGGTTGTGAACGAGTAGCATAATAGTGCAAGTAGTGCGCCTCTACAAGCGGTAGGTAAGAGTTGCATTAAAAAACCTGGACTCCTGCTCTATATCCTGCAAGGATACCAACCTGAGTTACGGCCAACTCGGCCGCGTTGGACGCTGAATTGGGCCATATCTCAATTGTCTACCCCTAACTAGGGTTCGTGGCCAACTTGGCCGTTTGACATACCCAGCTATGGATTGGGTGGCCCGGCCTGGTCAGCCGAACTGTAAAAACTAGGGCCCGTGAAACAAAATTTTCCCTAGAGCCAAGCAACCATGGCCTGAAGGCAGGGCAAGGCCTGGTTTGCCTTGGGCCAAGGCCACCCTGGCCTTTTTTTACTCAACTTTTTCCTTCTATTTTTTTATTTTTAATTTTTTTGGCCCTGCCCAACACTAATAGGGCTAAGGTCAGGGCCTCTTTGGCCTAGTCAGGGTCAGGCCAACCTATGGGGACCTGGTCAGGGCTGGCCTGACCCATGCCCTAATCATTTCGAGCCGAAAGCGGATGCACATACGGTCGTATCTTATTAAGAACTACATAAGACTTAGATAGACAGGCTCATTTCTTCAAGGTCAGACATCTAGAGTTTAGGGGCCGGTGAGTCTAAGCCCGAGTGAGATCTTAACATTGAATAAGCAGAGCAAGCAAGTTATTTCCATTCTTAATGGGCATCCGAACAAACTGGGAAGCCTTGCTATGCAAACCAATATTTTTCTTTATCTTTTGAATGCGAAATGGAAACTGTCAACTATTACATGTCTTTTGACGACTTTTGATATTAACCCTAAAAAATAAGTAAAATGTTAAATAGTTTGTCCCAATGTTGAAAAAACACAAATATGTGACTCGAATCGGTCACACCCATACCCGTGTTAGATCGGGGAATCGGAGGATCAGATCAGAGAATCGGCCGAATTGGCTAGTTTTGTCCCAAGTTTTTTTTCAAAATATCACTATAATAATATGGTAACAAAATCTACCGTATAATTTTCATATTAGTCACTTAATTTTTTTTTTTTTTAATAAATAAATGACGTTGGGGTGAAGGAGGTTTGAACTCTTCCTCTCAATAAATTGACCTACGCGCTAGCCAACTGCGCTACCAAAGCTTAAATGCTCAAAGCCTAAACGTCTCCCTTACATGCCTGCATAAAATAACAAGTTAAAGTAGACATTGTCCCACATCGACTGAGAACGAAGCTCTTTAAAACCCTTAAGCAGCCCTGCATTAAATGATAGTGTTTGACCTGCGTGCATGATTGGCCGCGTAAGCTGTGGGGGATGCGGCTTAGTGCCCTTGATCTTCAAACATGATGATGTCACATACTCACGATTTTTGATCGTCGCGATGCGATGCAGATGGTCTGATTATGGATCATGGATCCCGTTGATATCATGGATTTGATGAATTTGGTATTTGATTAATCGATTTGATGACCTATTATGGATGACCCGATACATGGATCCCGTTGATATCATGGATTTAATTAATGGAGTTGATGACCCGATACATGGATCATGACCCGATACATGGATCATGGATCCTGTTGATATCATGGATTTGATTAATTTGGTATTTGATTAATGGAGTTGATGACCCGATACATGGATCATGACCCGAGACATGGATCATGACCCGAGACATGGATCATGGATCCCGTTGATATCATGGATTTGATTAATTTGGTATTTGATTAATGGAGTTGATGACCCGATACATGGATCATGGATCCTGTTGCAGATATCATGGATTTGATTAAATTTGGTATTTGATTAATGGATTTGATGAGCTATTATGGATGACCCCATGCAGATCGTTATGGATCATGGATTCGAAGACCGGATTTGCAAGATTCTCATGGATTTGATGACATCACATGACATCCATTCTCATGGATTTGCTAGCCGATTCTCATGGATTATATAGCCCATTCTCATGATTAGATGACATACCATGCCGTAATTTGGATTTGCTAGCCGATTCTCATGGATTATACAGCCCATTCTCATGGATCGATTATGAATTGCGATTTGCTAGCCCATGACGCTCGATTATGAATTGCGATTTGCTAGCCCATGACGCTCGATTATGAATTGCGATTTGCAAGCCCATGATGCTCGATTATGAATCACGATTTGCTAGCCCATTCTCATGGATTTGCTAGCCGATTCTCATAGATTATATAAGCCCATTCTCATGGACTTGCTAGCCCATTCTCATGAATTAGATGACATCCCATGCCGTAATTTGCTAGTCAATTCTCGATTTGGATCGCTCGATTATGAATTACGATTTGTTAGTCCATGATGCTCGATTATGAATCGGGATTTGCTAGCGCATTCTCATAGATTTGATGACATCACATGCCACAATTTGCTAGCCGATTCTCGATCCCGATCACCTGATTATGGATCGTGGATTTGACGATGCCACATCACATGATTCTCGATTCGGATCACTCGATTATGGATCATGGATTTGATGATGTCACATACCGCGATTATAAGTTTTCTCATTAAGAGCCTTTTATAAGTTTTCTCATTAAATTATAATTTTAGCTATGGAAATTAGTTACAAATAGAAATTATAGGAGCTTCATGGAGTGGCAAATGTATATGGAAGATACTACAATGTGCATTGTTATAGAAGCATGGAAGAAAAGGAATAGAAAGACTTTCAAAAGGAAAGTTATAAGGAAGGATGTAATAAAAAAGATAATTAAATTAATGGTAACAAACTGAGCCTATGTAAGGAAGGAATTTTTGGGTATTGCCAAAGAAGATTTGATGGAATTAAGGAGGTATTATGACAAAGGTGGTGGGAAAAAAAAAAGAAGCTAATTTAGATGGGAGCTCAATAGAAAATCCAGATATGGCTCGTATTGGTGGTGTCATGAAATATTCACAAGCATCAATAAAAACTATTTTTTCAGGACCTAGGCAGGAATTGCTATTGCAAATTATGTGGAGCTTAAAGTTCTTATACAAGTATAGACACGACCCTTAGAAATTTTGGCCAATAGAATTTCCTAAAACCTATAACCCTATGCCCTAGTCACTATTTTAGGCAGAGCCCAAAATTTAAATCTACCTCGTACCTTAAATAATCATCCTAGACACCCATGAGCCTAATAAACATATGAGACTAATCATCCTAGATACCCATGAGCCTAATAAACATATGAGACTAGCATGAAGCAAATCCGACACCTAAAAACCTTAAAATTGATACCTTAAAGTTTTAGTCTTGTAGACCTCTTACAATTTATTAAAATTGGACCAAGATTGATTATAAATTGATAAAGAGGTCTCAAGCTCTAACAATCCAATAATTACTCAAAATTGATATATGATTGAAAAGTAATGGCTTGAAAAGATTTGTTTGCAGATATTTCATTTTGGTCCCTAGCCCGCAACTCGATTCTAGTCGCATGGGGACTGGTTCCACAACCAGCGGCGAGTCATACACTTTTTAGGGCATAAAGGAATTTTAAAAACAATCTTAGAATCGTCTAAACTTTCTAGAGCTTCTTGAATACGTTAGGAATTTAGAAGAATATTCCTAGAAAAATGCCTTAAACCTAAGTCTGTATAACACTTCGACTCCCTTTAGAAAAATCATCTAAAAATCTTTAGAAATTCCTAAAACAATCACAAAATACATAGAAATTTAGAGAAAGTTCCTAAAATCCCCAAAAACTCTAGAAATCATTAGTAAAAATCCAAAAACAATTCCCATAAGGGCCTGTTTAGGCACATGGATTTTGGGGCATAGATTTTTAACATCTTGGAGGCTATTGAAATCCACCATTCGATTTGCTCAGTGGCTAGGGTATTAAAATTTTATAGAAAATCACTTAATTTTTCCATGATTTCATTTTAACATCAAAACTTTTTTTTTTTTTTTTCAAGGCCCATGGATTCCACTCGTCGACTCCCTCAACTCAAAACATAGGGTGCATTTAGTTGGTATGAAAATTTTAGAGAGAAAGTCCTTAAATTCTTTACAGCGAGAAACTATCTAGAAAATTTTTAGAGAGAAAAACAATATCAAACTTTAACTTTTAGAAAGAGGAAGTATGTTAAAATTTTAGAGAGAGAAACTACATTAAATTTTCTAGAGAGAAACAATCTACATGTTTTTAGAGAGATAACCTATCTCAAAATTTTAGAGAGAGAAATTATGTCAAATTTTAAATTTTAGAGAGAGAGAAACTATATTAAATTATAGAGAGAGAGAAAGTACATGAAAACTATTAGAGAAAGAAACTACCTCAAATTTTTAGAGAGAGAGACTATCTCAAATTTAAATTTTTAAAGAGCATCTTAAAATTTTAGATAGAGAAATTATATCATATTTTAGAGAGAGTACTTGAAAATTTTTAGAGATGGAAATTATCTCAATTTTTTTAAAGAGATAAACTATCTCAAATCTTAAGTTCTAGAGAGAGAAAATATATTAAAATTTTAGAAATATAAACTACATTAAATTTTTGAGAGAGAAACTACCTAAAATTTTTTAGAGAGATAAATTATATCAAGTTTTAACCTTTAGAGTGAGAAAGTATATTAAAATTTTAGAGATAGAAACTATTTCAAATTTTAGATATAGAAACTACTCGAAAAATTTGTTTAGAGAAATTATCTAAAATTTTTTACAAAGTGAAACTATCTCAAATTTAAAGTTTTAGAGAAAAAAAGTACTTGAAATTTTTAAATAGAGAAACTATATCAAAATTTAAAGAAAGTACCCCAAACATTATAGATATTAAAACTATCTCAAAATTTTTAGAGAGAGAAAATTTTTGATTTCCTAAGTTTAAGAGAGAGAAAGTATTCTTAAAACTTTAAAGAGAGAAACTATAATACATTTTAGAAAGATAAACTATCAGAAAATTTATAGAGAGAAATTTCATAAATTCTGTATAGAGAGAAACTATCACAAATTTTGAGTGTTAGAGAGAGAAAATGTATTAAAATTTTAGAGAGAAATTATACCAAATTTTAGAGAGAAAAACTACCTAACAAATTTTAGAGAGATAAAAACTACCGCAAAATTTTTAGAGAGAAACTACGGAAAATTTTATGTTTTAGAGAGATAAAATATCTTAAAATTTTAGAGAGAGAAACTACATTAAATATTAGATAGAGAAAGAACCTAAAATTTTAAGAGAGAGAAACTATCTCAAATTTTAAGTTTTAAAGAGAGAAAGCACATTAAACTTTTAGTGAGAGCAACTATATCAAATTTTAAAGAGAAAAACTAAACTTTCTCAAATTTTAAGTTATAGAAAGAGAAATTATATTAAAATTTAAAAAAGTAACGATATAAAATTTTAGAGTGAGAAAGTACCTAAAAAGTTTTAGAGAGAAAAACTATCTCAAAATTTTTAGAGAGAAATTATCTCAAAATTTAAGTATTAGGGAACGTTTGGTTCACTTGAAATCCAACCTCTCTTTCTCTATCTAAAAACCATTCTATGCCTCTCTAGAAATCCAATCTTTATTGTCATTTCTAAAAGTCCATTATCTTTCTCTATCTAAAAACCCATTCTCTCTCTAAAAACCCAATATCTCTTTGTCTTTTTAAAAACCTATTTTTTCTTCTTCTCTCTAAAAACCCAATCTATCTTTTTATCTAAAAAGTTACTCTAACTCTAGAAACCCAATCTCTCTCGAAAACCCCATTATCTCTCTAGAAATCTAATCTCACTCTCTCACTAACATTTCATTATCTCTTTTTTTCTCTAAAAACCCACTCTCTCTCTAGAAACTCAATCACTTTTTCTCTATTTAAAAACACATTCTCTTTGTAGAAACCCAATCATTTTTTCTCTCTAGAAATCCAAGCACTCTTTCTCTCTAGAAATCCAAGATCTTTTCTCTCTCTAGAAATCAATCAATCTCTTTCTCTCTAAAAAACCAATCTCTCTCTCTATAAATCAATATCTTTCTCTCTTTTAAAAACCCAATCCCTTCCTCTCTCTCTCTCTCAAAACTCATTATATCTCTCTAGAAATTAATACCCCTTTTTCTCTCTAAAATCCCAACACATCTTTCTCCCTCTAAAAACCCAATCTCTTTTTCTCTCTCAAAAAACCCAATAGTTTTTTAGATTTTTTAAAAAATGCTTTTGGCTCACTATAAACAATAAAAGTTTGAAGAGTGAAATAAAAAAAAAAAAGGAGGGAAAGGGGGGCGGGATTTCTTAATGGGCCGGGCCCAAGCACAATATTCTTTGCTTGGGCTCGGTGGAATTTTCATCATACCATTTGAGCTGAGCCTTAACTGGATTGGCCAAAGTATTTTCAGGCTTTGCCGAGCCTCGGGCCAGCCTGACCGATGGCAGCCCTACTTACACCCCCGCCCCGATTATTTTGAAAGAAATTGGAATCATATCTACGTAGATATGATTTCAAGTTCTTAGATTTTGGACACTTTTTATGGAAATTAAGTTCATAAGTAAAAAGATTTCTTAATCTTGTGACGAACAAAACGTGATAAATTAGTTATTTTCTAAGAAAATAATTTCACATGTGAACCAAACGTGCCTCTGAAGGTGATCCTTTGGGTCTCATGCCATTGCGTATGGCAGGGTCCTATACGATCATTACTCATCATTTATATATCTCAAATTTTGGGAATGTGATCTCGAGAATCCTGCAACCAAATTCAAAGGTAAAAAAGAAAATTAACTCTTGTTTCTATGTGCCTAAAAGGAAAGGTAGCCTAAGACTGCATTGGTGCCATCCAATTTTGGAGGGAATGATCTTAGATATTCAAGAGCTCAAAATCCAAGTTTTTTCTTTGATAATAATCATCAAAATAGATGCTGAAATTTCATATAAATAAAAAAACTCCAAGTGTTTTGCCCAATAGAGTAAATATATGGTACTCTCCATCGAAATTATCACGTGTTCGTCACGCTTTATGTGCCCTCTCTTACTTTACGATACAAACTTGTTCAACATTGTACTAAAATCTAATGAACTTGTTGCTAGGTGGGGGTTAATATGAAGTGTATGTGGGAGGGAGAGAGACTATTTTAAGTTGTAGAGAGAGATTATTTTAAGACTAAATATTCACATGATAGTGATATCAATACCTAATCAACATTTGATGCCCTTGGAGGGAGGGAAAGAAACAATAACAAATTAAAATATGTTTGGGTTAACTAATTTGTTAATTTGTTAGTCATCTTCTAGAGGGGTAACTTTAAATATATCGTACTCATTAGATAATTAGCGGTACTTTTTCAACAATATCTATAATAACAACTAAAAGTTCAAAATAACAAATATTCCAAATTTCAGGATACTAGACTAACAAATAGTTTATCAAATAAAAAAACCAATTTCATGGGAAATCTAGACAATACTACCAAACATGAGGGAAAAAAAATTCATGTGAAATCTAAATCTAAGAAATTAATTTATTAAAAAATTAATTTATTACAAGAAAACTATTTCTTAATGGGCCGGGCCCAGGCACAATATTCTTTGCTGGGGCTCGGTGGGATTTTCGTCATACTATTCGAGCTGGGCCTTAGCTGGACAAGCCAAAGTATTTTCAGGCTTTGCCGAGCCTCGGGCCAGCCTGACCGATGGCAGCCCTACTTACACCCCCACCCCGATTATTTTGAAAGAAATTGGAATCATATCTACGTAGTTATGATTTCAAGTTCTTAGATTTTGGACACTTTTTATGGAAATTAATTTCATAAGTAAAAAGATTTCTTAATCTTGTGACGAACCAAACGTGATAAATTAGTTATTTTCTAAGAAAATGATGTCACATATGAACCAAACGTGCCTCTAAAGGTGATCCTTTGGGGTCTCTTGCCATTGGGTATGACAGGGTCCTATACGATCATTATTCATCATTTATATATCTCAAATTTTGGGGATGTGATCTCGAGAATCCTGCAACCAAATTCAAAGGTAAAGAAGAAAATTAACTCTTGTTTCTATGTACCTAAAAAGAATGGTAGCCTAAGATTGCATTGGTGCCATCCAATTTTGGAGGGAAGGATCTTAGATATTCAAGAGCTCAAAATCCAAGTTTTTTTTTTGATAATAATCATCAAAATAGATGCTGAAATTTCATATAAATGAAAAGTGTTTTGCCCAATAGAGTAAATATATGGTACTCTCCATCGAAATTATTACGTGTTGGTCACGCTCTATGTGTCCTACTTTACGATACAAACTTGTTCAACATTGTACTAAAATCTAGTGAACTTGGTGCTAGGTGGGGGTTAATATGAAGTGTATGTGGGAGGGAGAGAGACTATTTTAAGATCTAGAGAGAGACTATTTTAAGACTAAATATTCGCATGATAGTGATATCAATACCTAATCAACATTTGATGCCGCCCTTGAAGGGAGGAAAAGAAACAATAACAACTTAAAATATGTTTGGGTTAACTAATTTGTCAGTCGTGTAATTTGTTAGTCATCTTCTAGATTATTTGATGCCTTTCGGAGGAAGGGAAAGAAACAATAGTGAATTAAAATATGTTTGGGTTAACTAATTTGTTCTGTCATGTAATTTGTTAGTCATTTTCTAGATGGGTAACTTTCAATATATCGTATTCGTTCGATAATTACAGGTGCTTTTTCAACAATATCTATAATAACAACTAAAAGTTCAAAATCACTTATATTCCAAATTTTAGGATAGTAGATTCTCAAAAAGTTTATCAAATAAAAAAACATTTCGGCAGTGGCGCCATCTCTCTGCGACTCCTCACGCCGCCAAGATCTCACAGTGATGAATATGGCAGCTCCTCTCTCACATCGATAAATTGTACACTCGCTTTTCTCTCTCTGTATTAGGGCTCTCTCTCTTACCCCATACCTCCTGTCTCTCTCTCCCATCCATTACTGATGAGACAGTAGAAAAAAAACCAACGCTCTCCTTGGGTTTTCTGTATCATGTGCTTCCCATCTCTCTCTAACATGTGTCCCTTTTTCTCTCTCTCCATACTGTCGGACCGCTCTTTGATATTGCCGGACCCCGTTAAACTAAAAAAAAGTATCGGACTGCTCTTTGACATTGTCAGATTGCATGGGCCTGTTGCCAGATCGCATGAGCCTATTGTCAGACCGCTCTTTGGCAGTGTCAAACCACATGGGCCTTTGCTTGACAGTTCTTTGTCAGTGCCAGACCACCACTGTTATTTACCGGACCGACATTACATTGCCTTGACTGCTCTAAGAATATGCCGGAGTGCATTTTTGTGGGAAAGAGGAGAGAGAGGCATGGATAAAAGTAAGAGAGGGCAGTCTAGACAAATTTTTTTTTTGGGTTGAGGGATATTTGCTAAGAAAGTATGTTTTAGGGTAAAAAGTGAAAACAAAAGTTTATTTAGGGGTAACTAGAAACTCTACTTTTAAGAGTTATTTGTAATTTTTTTTTCTTTCTTTCCCCTTCTTTTTCTACTTCCAAAGAAAACAAATGATTCATTTCTTTTTAGAAAAATTACAAAAAACCTATGACTCAACTTGCTTTACATTTTCCTCCCACCCACTTTGTTATTACAATTTTTACTCAAAACTAATTTTTATAGCAAACACCCTCAAGTAAAAAATATAGTTTGGAGGATAAAAAAACGCTCGCCGGAACGAGGGCCACTTTTGCTAGACCGCTTGTTTTATGTGTCGGACCTTATTTACGGTATGCCGGTGAATTGCCGGAATGCCACAATTCAATGTCGGACCGTCACCATAAAGTGTCGGGCTGCCTTTGGTGAGTGAGTGAGTGTCTACGAGAATGTGCAAGAATGTGACGGCTTCATGTACGGCCAATGGTATTTTCGTCCTCCAAACTACGACTTTTTGACTTGAGGGTCTTTGATATAAAGATT
>NW_006498246.1:1138008-1167224 GCF_000471905.2 Amborella trichopoda
TCACACAGGTCTTTCTTTTATTGGTATCACAGCTATTGATATTTGATGTCATTAGTTATCTTTTCTCTTTATTGAGTTTAGATCAAGTTTGGGAATGAGATATAAGAAATCTAATGACCTTTGTGGCTACGAAATACACCCACGGTTTAAGAATTATTGAAATATTCCAACACCGAAAATACACTCTGCATAATGAGTATTCTATGCTATTTTGGAGTAGTGATATGAAGAAGATAATTAGGTGTTTTCCATTACATAATTCAGTGATATTGTGTGTATTTGAGATTAGGATCTATTTGCAAAATTTCAGCATGAGATCGTACGGGAATTGAGAGTTATGGAATCATCAATGAAGGGTGTCAGTTTTGACCTTGTAAAATCTAAGAATTGTCTATTGAGTTTCATGATTTTTCCTACCAATCATATGATTATATTTCTTGTTAAAATTTTACCGTGATCACAAAATTGAGTCTACTTTAAAAAAAAAAAAGTTTGATTAAGAAATTCTTTATGGTTTGAAAGATTTGATCAATTTATTGAAGGGTGCGCAAATGCTATTTTTTGTAATAAAAACTATTTCTATGGCTTGGAAGTCATGATTTTATTTTTATTCTTAACATAATGTTTTATGACTCACACTTAGGTTTTAGACTTCCATTCTGAGTCTAGTTTCTAATAAAATTTATTTAAGGTATAAATATCTATAGGAAGAGAGGAATAAAAATTTTGGATTGAAGAGAGGTCATCCTGAATTTTCTGTAATTTGAAATATTCTTCATTAAGACATGAATAACTATATTTGTCAAGCTTACTTAATAGAGTGATATGAGGCTTGTGGAAATATATGCGCTACCATTATGTGTTTACTTTTAAACAAAATTTGTTTAAAAGGACAACTCCATGAGGGTAGAGAGAAAATACAATTTTATTAGACAGTATTAATCTTGAAATTTTACAGTATGATTTATTTTGTGATATATAAGTCACCTTATTTATTTTTTTGAAGAAAGGCATTATTTGGGTTTCACACCATGATATTATGATTTGATTTTGAGTCTAGTTTTCAATACAAGGGATTTCAGGAAGAAATTTTTTGAGGCTTTAGAGAAACAATTTTTTTTGAGATATGCTCAACTTGATTTTCTGCTGAAAAAATTGCATTATGATGTAAAAGTCACTAAAAGGTATACTCACTAAATGGTGCGATTTAGGGATGGAACTGAGCACTATTTTACATTTTTTTAGTTTATTTCAGTACTCAAAGGATTCAGAGAGAAACTCTTTATAGTTGAGAAATATCGTATTTTTATTGGGGGATGCTCTTGTTCCATGCTGCAGTAAATTAAAAGATGTGGCTTGTTAAGGCACATATTTGGATTCCTAATTATGGAGACTTTTTTTTTAAGGCTCATTTTAAAAGGTTTTATAGTGTGTCACGAGTATGGTTTATTATAATATAACTTCAGAGAGATGTAATACATAGTTGGCAAGATAAGACACTCTATATGAAGAATGTTCAATTTGATAATAGTAGAAAGAAGAAGAAACACAATACCTATAAAAGTATCTTGGTTTCTTCGAAACGAAGGGATATATAGAGAGATTTTGTGGTAGCATAGAAATGCTAAAGATCAGTGGGATAATCAAAATTGTGATATTTGAATTGTGCTAGAGTATGAACTACTTAAGGTAGTAATACACATGGAGATGTAATTTGATCAAGGACTTTGAGCCCTAAGGATGAACCACGAGAGATGAGTGTGGCTTATTGAAATATGTAAGCACGAAATGAGTGTTCCGATGGAACTCGGTCTTAGTGACCATCCTCTCAATAATGTTTATAATATGAGGCGTTGTATTTGATGATGATCTCTTGATAAAGTCTCCATATTTGCCAAAAAAGGAAATGTTTTGTCAAGGCTTTAACAGACATTATTTAGTCATGCTTTATTTTGGATAAAATTATAAGATGGTATTTATGATTTGTTTTTGTGGCCATGAACTTGACTTGGTAGGAAATTAAAAATGAATACGGTAAAATGATTTATGAAGGCTAAGCATATATTTTAAAATTAAAATTGGATGATAGCATGTAGAGATGGAAGAAATGAGGAAGGTAGATGGTGATTTCTGAGCAAAAAATTCATTGGAGTTTGCACCAGAAAACGAGATTTGTGGACTGGTCATGCTGAACATCGAGGCTCTTACAGTGGAGAATAGGTCGTTGGGATATAGAAGAAGGCGATGGAGGATATTAGGGCCATGGTGATTGCCAAGAAACATGGCAGTTTTTACCAGAAAATGGATTCCGGTGAGATAACAGCAGGTTCAGAGATGAGGGGAAGAGGGAGAGCTGTCCGGTATTTCTAATGTCATACAACATTTTTTACTTTGAAAGATATAAACCCTCTTGTTCGGTGTTAGTGTTACTAGACACGAGGGCAACTTGGGGAAAAAAAGAAGAAAAACACCACGGGTGGGGCTGGGGCAGTGGTGGTGCTCGTAATTTCGGGCAAATGTGGGTCCATTTGGTAATTTGCCCCTCCAAGAGTGTTCGTATGAATATTTCTCTATATTTTAAAGATGTGTTCTCAATTCAAAATTTTAGAGTTCGATAATCCCAACCATGATAATGATCTAAATTTACAAAAAAAAAAATTCAAAAAATATGAATTCCTTTCTTCACGGTCCATTTTAGCTTTTAATGGATGCAACATTTTCTGATCGTACTCTCATTTTACTGTGTAGGAGTTGGATTTATGGGTGTTTATCCTCTACACATTTTTTTATACTATTCAAAGGATGCCCTTCGGGGGTTTTTGGAGCCTCACGTGGGCTTCGTCAAGGTGATCCTTCGTCCCATTTTTTGTTCACCATTTATGCAGAGTGCTTTAGTCGTTTTGTTCAGAATGTTAAAGCAAAATGGCAATTTGTGGGTTTTCTTATGCCTAATAATGGTCTGTGTATATCGCACTTACAATATGCTGATGATATATTGCTTTTTTGTGTGGCTAAATGTGACCAAGTTGAGAATATTGCTACGTTCTTGAAATGCTGTGAAGTAGCTTTGGGGCTTAAGGTTAATTTTGAAAAATCTACAGTGATGGGTATTAATTGTGGTGATGGGTAAAGTGAAAGTTTTTCCTATTTTGTACTTGGGGATGCCAATTTCAGATGGATGTTTACCTATTACCATTGAGGACATAGTGATTCAAAGGATACAAGCTAAGCTTGATTTGTGGAAGTATAAATACCTCTCTTTGGGAGGTAGAATTACTTTGGTTAAAGCTTGCTTGTCGAACTTACCAATCTACTAGATGTCTTTGTTACAGATTTCTCCTCGGGTTGCTAAGAAAATTGAGTCCTTGATGAGAAATTTACTCTGGGAGTCTTTTGAAAACTCCAAAAAGTACCATCTTTTATGATGGGACAGAGTGTACTCCTAGGAAGGAAGGTGGTTTGGGTATAAGGAAAATTAGATTAGTTAATCAGGCTTTGCTGTGTAAATGATGGTGGAGAAGTTTAAACTTCAAAGACCAGCTGTTGTATCAAGTTATTTATGCTAAATATGGAGATGATAAATTTAAAATGTGGATTGGAATGAGAAATGATACAAGGGGGATGTCTTATTATTGGAGATCCATTAACTCGTGTAAACCTCTGATACATAGGGACATTAGATGGAATTTGGAAATGGTCGTAATATATCCTTTTGGCACCATAAATGGTTAGGTTCTTCTCCTTTGAAGTATGTCTTCCCATTAGTTTTTCAGCTAATGGATAGCCCCTATGCCGTTATCTCTGATATTTTTTAAATTAGGGGCAATCGGGTTGTTTGGAATATAGTTCTCCCCTATAATAGAATTTCTGACTAGATTTTTCAGGAATATGTTGGTTTGCTAGCACTTCTTCAAGAGGTATATATTCCGCAGATTGCAGTTGATGAGGTTGTTTGGGAGATTGACTCAGATGGATTATACTCGATGAAGTCAATGTATAATCTACTTTTTCATGACCGTTGAAGGTGGTATATGCCTGAAATTGCTGTTATCTGGAAGTGGCCTTTGCCGCTTAAGATTCAAGCCTTTTTGTGGTTGGCAATGCAAGATAAGGTTCTCACTATTGATAATCTTATCAAAAGATGTAAGATTTTGCCAAATATTTGCTTATTATGTAAGAATGATGCTGAAACATGAGCTCATACGTTTTTTGCATTGTTCTTTTATGCTTAAAATTTGGCGTTGGTTATTTGACCAGCTTGGGATTGCTATGATTATGCCTGCGGCAGTCTAGGGGATTATTATGAATTTAGTGGTTTCATGGCTTCTACATTCTAGAGTGGTGATTGGCAAATTGTGAGAGGGTTGATTCTTTTGGAAGTTTGGAATGAGAGAAATAGAATAGTGTTTGATGGGATTTGTTTGCCTGTGGAAAGAATTTTAGAGAAAATTTTACATTCCATTTGGCTTTCATGCTCAATTACAAAAGAGCGGAAATATATTCTTGAAGTGGATGTTAGGAGAAATTTATCGAATCTTTTTCACTTGAGATCGTTTAAGTGTAGGCCTCAGGAGAGAAAGGTACCACCTTAGGTAGGGATTTTTAAACTTAATTTTGATAGTAGCTGTTTAGGAAACCCAGGTCCTGCTGCTTTGGAGGAGTGGTGAGGGATTGGAATGGATCCATCGTCTTTTCTTATGCGGGCCCCCTAGGGGACAAAACTGTAAATGGTGTAGAGTTATTGGCCATATTCTATGGTTTAAAACTTTTCATGGTGAGGAATTTAGGGTCATATTGTGTTGTGGAAGGTGATTATTTGAATGTCATGAAGTGGTGTAATAGGGAGCAAAATTCACCTTGGAAATTTCGGTCCATCTTGCTACAAATTTAGGATCTGTCTAGGCATTGCCTTTTTTCCTTTGTGCATGTCCGCCGTGAGGCCAATGTATTAACAGATTTTCTAGCCAAAGGAGGTACTGCTTTAGCTGAGACTTGGTCTCAGACTCTGTATTTTGCTTTTAGCCGTTGATTAATAAAGCTCTGAACTTCTATTAAAAAAAAATAATTGCAATTCATGATATTAAGTCAATTTTAAATTTTTGATATAAAATGTATAACTCTAAACTTAGCTTCTATTTATTTTTTGTACAAAGAGGTCACAATCACTTTTAGCCTTTGGATGTGAACTCTAATAAATGAAAGTGTCACAAAATTCAAAAAATTTTGTTTTAGACATTGTGCCTAAGCGATAACACATCCTCGACCACCAAATTTTAAATCTAATGGTCAATGATGACTGTGACATCCTTGTATAAAAAATAAGTAGTCTCATTGTATACATTTCTATTAAACAATAATATAACACTGACATAACTAAGTAATTTTTAAAGAAAAGGAAAAATGTGGCAGTAGCCTTATCACTTTTTCTTTTCTTTTTTTTCCATATATTGAAATCAATAGCGGTTGTTTCACCATTATATATTGGCAAACGTGTTTAATAGGGGCCCTCTCCCCACTTACTCACCTAAAAAAAAGAGAAAAAGTCTACTTTTCAGATTTAGAAAAAGAGCTCGGGCTTAATTGGTTAGCTCTTGACAATTTGCAATGCTACATCTTAAGTTCAATTCCTACCAAAGGTAGTGACCCTCTCCTCGCATACTCACCCAAAAAAAAAAAAAAAACAAAATGTGTTTAATAGAGGGGCTAGGTTTTGTATGTATTATACATTTATTCCCTTGGACAATCGACTTCGGATACTTTTTTTAGAAACTGAATAAACATATACTTTCTCAAGAAGAACTCATTAAAGTGGAACAATGTGGTTGAATAGTTAAGAAGTTTTCTCTTCCTTTAGCTATGTAATGCAAATAGAAGTAATACTTAGTTTCATAATTGAATTTAAAACTTTTATTTATACGCTTTTTTTAACCCTCCCTCTTAATCACCACTTTGTGGTCACTAGTCTCTCTCCCTCCTTCTTTTGTGGAAGTAAGAATCAGTGTCTGATTGCGCGAACCGGTCAAAACCCCGACATGGCAGGTCTCGGTGACCCGAAACTTGTCTGAGTAACTAGCCTAGTAGAACAAGTATTAACTAGGCAAAAAAAAAATTTGTTACAAAAATTTAAAACTTCAAAAAATCGAAAAAAAATAGAAAATAAAGTGTAAAGTAAAAAAGAGTAGTAAAAAATAGATTTTAAAATTTAATTCATGATGGGGTCATTTTTATAATAATCCAAAAAAGATGAGAAAATGTAAAAATAAATATTTGTGGTCAAAGTACTTTTCAATCTTTGCCAAAATGAAACAACCAGGGTTTTAAAAAAAGGCGAGTCGACCTGGAATTGCCCAGGTCTACATGGGAATCGGCCACCCTGTGTGCAGATTCCTACTCAATATCAAACGTGTTTAGAGCATAATCGCCGATACGGTGCAGTGAATCGGGTAAATCGTCGTTTCTGTAACGGTACACTACAGTGATCACTCGGCCCGATGGATGATCACCTTTCTAACCGACTCGCACGATGTTATTATTATACCCTTCCAATCGATTCTCACTGATACGGTGCAGTGAATTAGGCAAATTGCCAGTTCTGTAATGGTACGCTACAGTGATCACTCGCCTTGATGATCACCCTTCCAACCCACTCGCATGTTGTCATTATTATACCCTCCCAACCGATTCTCACCGATATGGTGTAGTGAATCGGCCAAATCGCCGGTTCTCTAATGGTACTCTACTGTGATCACTCGCCTCGATAGATGATCACCCTTCCAACCCACTCGCACGCTGTCATTATTATACCCTTCCAACCGATTTTCACCGATACGATGCAGTGAATTGGGCAAATCGCTAGTTCTCTAACGGAACGCTAGATTGTGATCACTCGTCCTGATGATCACCCTTCCAACCCACTCGCACGCTGTCATTATTATACCCTCCCAACCGATTCTCACCGATACGGTGCTGTGAATCGGTCAAATCGCCGGTTCTCTAATGGTACTCTACTGTGATCACTCGCCCCGATGGATGATCACCCTTCCAACCCACTCGTACGCTGTCATTATTATACCCTTCCAACCGATTTTCACCGATACGGTGCAGTGAATTGGACAAATCGCTGGTTCTCTAACGGTACGCTAGAGTGTGATCACTCGCTTCGATGGATGATCACCCTTCCAACCCACTCGCATGCTGTCATTTATATCCTTCTAACCGATACGGTGTAGTGAATCGGGCAAATCGCCAGTTCACTAACAGTACGCTACAGTGATCACTCACCCCGATGGATGATTACCCTTCCATCCCACTTGCACGCTGTCATTATTATACCCTTCCAACTGATTCTCACCGATACAGTGCAATGAATTGGGCAAATCGTCGATTCTCTAACGGTACGCTATAGTGTGATCACTTGCCCTGATGATCACCCTTCCAACCCACTCGCACGTTGTCGTTATTATACCCTTCCAATCGATTCTCACCGATACGGCACAGTGAATTAGGAAAATCGAGTGATCACTTGCCCTGATGGATGATTACCCTTCCAACCCACTTGCACGCTATCATTATTATACCCTTCCAACCCACTCGTACGCTGTCATTATTATACCCTTTTAACCGATTCTCACCGATACGGTGCAATGAATCGCGCAAATTATCGGTTCTCTAATGGTACGCTACAGTGTGATCACTTGCCTCGATGATCACCCTTCCAACCCACTCGCAAGCTGTCATTATTGTACCCTTCCAGTTGATTCTCACCGATACGGTGCAGTGAATCAGGCAAATCGCCAGTTCACTAACAGTACGCTACAGTGATCACTCACCCCGATGGATGATTACCCTTCCATCCCACTTGCACGCTGTCATTATTATACCATTCCAACCCACTCCGCACGCTGTCATTATTATACCCTTCCAATCGATTCTCACCGATACAGTGCAGTGAATCAGGCAAATCGCCGGTTCTCTAACAGTATGCTACATTGATCACTCGCCTTGATGGATGATTACCCTTCCAACCCACTTGCATGCTATCATTATTATACCCTTCCAACCCACTCGCACGTTGTCATTATTATTCCCTTCCAACTGATTCTCATCAATACGGTGCAGTGAATCGGACAAATCGCTGGTTCTCTAACGGTACGCTACAATGATCACTCACCCCGATGGGTGATCACCCTTCCAACCCACTTGCACGCTGCCATTATTATACCCTTACAATCGATTCTCATCGATACGGTGTAGTGAATGGGGCGAGTGATCACTCTTCCAACCCACTCGCACGCTGTCATTATTATACCCTTCTAACCAATTCTCACCGATACGGTGCAGTGAATCAGGCTAATCACCAGTTCTCTAACAGTACGCTAGAGTGTGATCACTCGCCCCGATGGTGTTATCACCCTTGCCACCGGTTCTCTAACAGTACGTTAGAGTGTGATCACTTGACCCGTTGGATAATCACCCTTTCCGTCGGTTCTTTAACAGTACGCTAGGGTGTGATCACTCGCCTCGATGGATGATCACCCTACCAACCCACTCGCACGCTGTCATATTATTACACCCTTCTAATCGATTCTCATCGATACGGTGTAGTGAAACGGGCAAAATCGCCGGTTCTCTAATGGTACGCTACAGTGTGATCACTCGCCCCAATGAATGGTCACGCTTCCAATCCACTCACACGCTGTCATTATTATACCCTTTCAACCAATTCTCACCGATATGGTGCAGTGAATTAAGTAAATCGTCGGTTCTCTAATGGTACGCTACAGTGTGATCACTTGTCTCGATGATCACCCTTCCAACCCACTCGCACGCTGTCATTATTATACCCTTCCAATTGATTCTCACCTATATGGTGCAGTGAATCAGGTAAATCGTTGATTCTCTAATAGTACGCTACAGTGTGATCACTGGCCCCGATGATCACCCTTCCAACCCACTCGCATGTTGTCATTATTATACCCTTCCAACCAATTCTCACCGATATGGTCCAGTGAATCAGGCAAATCGCCGATTCTCTAATGGTACGCATCACTCACCCCGAAGGATGATCACCCTTCCATCCCACTCGCACGTTGTCATTATTATACCCTTCCAACCTCTCACACGCCACTGTACCATCGCCCCCCTCCCTTACACCCCACGCCTCCCCACACCACTGTACCAACGCTCGCCTTGAAAGGCCACGCGTCCCCTCCTCCCTCCACAAACAATGAGGATGGCAGCCTCCCACGCTCTCATACTCTTTAATACTTTGCTACTCACTCACGTAGAATCATGGATTTTATATCATCGTATTACACTCCAATTTTTCAGATGTGGGACAATTGCTTGATCTCAAAACTATTCAAATATTTAATACGCTGCTTATTGCTTATTTCATGGCATTTTGCCGTCCTATTTCTTGCATGAAAATGTTTTTTTTTAAAACAATAAATGGTGTGAGGCAACTTAGTGAAATGAACATGCCACTTTTTTATTTTTTAAATTTTGATATCTTTATTTTCTAATTTACAAGGTAAATTTATAAGGGGGTTTAGTTTTTTTAATCATGTTCTTAAAAATGAATTAATGGCATGTCAATTAGTTTAATATTATTAATGAGTATGTCAATTAATTTATAAATATTGGCATATCATATTTCCAAATTAGTGTCATATTCAATGAGCCTCACCAACATATTTCTCTATGTAAATGACTTAATTAGAGTACCAAATTAAAAAAACTTTCATATAAAAGTTTTTGCTGTTCATTATTAAAATGGTTTTTTTGGTATATTTTATTTCTGCATGTCTTTTTATTTTTATTTTTATTTTTTTGTACCTATTGTGCATGTTGTCGATAGGCATTCTTTTTTATTTTTTGGATTTTGATATCTCTATTTTCATTTTTTTGGATAAAGTTTTTTTTTTTTTTTTTAATATCATAACATTAGAATTTATTGGAGGTTTTATTTCTATTTTTAATCATATGATATGGAAACATTTTCGAATACTTTTTTAATCATGTTTACTATAATATTATAATTAATAATAATGGTTAACAGTAGTTTATACAAGAAAAATCATCTCAATATTAGCATATTGATGCAAAAAAAGGAAAGTTCTTAATGGAATACGCCCATCTCTTACTGAATTCCTAAAATATAATATTTATAATGAATTTTAATAATTTTTTTAGAATTTTTTAAGACTTAATCCAACCGATTCGGTCAATTCCCGATGGATCACCGATTCTCCGATCCGGATGGGTTGTTTGGGGTGCCCGATCCGGGGCACCGATCCGTTTCATAAATCAGTGGATACAACACATAAAAATACATTTTACAAATATATTTTTTATTTTTAAATTTTTCTTATTTTTTTGAATTTCTTTTAAGGCCTGAGTTGTACATTGAACTCCGGGATGCTCATGAATAGAAAATAACGTGTGAAGTAAAAAAAAGTAGTAAAAAATAGATTTTGAAATTTAAGTCGTGATGGGGTTATTTTTAGAATAGTCTAAAAAAGATAAGAAAATGTAAAGATAATTATTCATGGTCAAAATACTTTTTAATCTTTTCCAAAATGATACAACACATAAAAATACATGTTACAAATATATTTTTTATTTTTTAATTTTTCCTACTTTCTCGAATTTCTTTTAAGATCCTGAGTTGTACATCGTACTGGTGGATGCTCGGGTGGTGAGCCCGAGTTACTCGGGCAAATCCAAGCAGACTTGCCCGATTAGTTGAACACCGCTAAGAATTACAAAGAACAACGTATGTGTGAGCAGAGTATATTATCTATTTTTATTTTCTGAGTGGGGGTTGAGGGAGGACAAAGAAAAACCACTATAAGCACGTATACAATGCTCTGAAGTTTACTTCTACTCCCTGGGTCAAATGACCTATTTGGGAGGATTTTCTCTATCTAAAATTTTGGAAATTATTTAAGAATCACTAGATGATTATCATCGATAGAAAAATTTTGAAATTTGAGTTTTTTAACACTTAGATCTCACCTCCAAAAGTTAGACAGTTTCCATTTGATCTTGAAATATTATTTCATTCCAAGTACTTCGAGGGTGCACTTAGAATTTTGTTATTTTTTGTCTTTTATTGAGTTTAAACTATTTGTTAACGAACTTATATCCTTAATCAAAGGTGGGTTTTACTCGAGGAAGTACATACGCAGTATATAGAATATCTTTGGGCAATTATTATAAAGTGTACCTATGTCTTTAGACTTTTTCTAGAACATAAGATAAAGCTATGTTTGATCAATGTCGAAACATAGCATAAATTCTGGTTTAGGGGAGTTGGTCACTTAATTTTTTATTTTATTTATTTAGAAAAAATTACATAAATATCTATTATACTTTACATCATTATGGATTTATCAAATAGTTTCTGTTATTACACAAATATATATATATATATATATATATATATCCGTTTTTTTACCTTTTATAATGTAATTTTTTGAAAAATACGACTTTACCTTTTTTTGGATGTTCAACAACCGAATTAAAGGGTTTTTTGGATGTTGAACATCTGAGAATAGGCCGAAAGTTTAACGTTTCATTTTCGGGTGTTGAACAATCGAATTGAACGGTTATGCCGATACAGTGTATTCATTGTGAATATGGTTTCGGATGTTGAACGTCCGAATGTTGGACGTCCAAAAATATCATATTTTTGGATGTTGAACATCCAAAACTGGTTTCAAATATTGGACATTCGAAAATATCATATTTTCAGATGTTCATCATCCGAAAATGACTGCGAAATTTCAAATACTTTTTAGAAATTCAAAGTCATATTTTTAGATGTTGAACATCTGAAAATGTTGACATTTTCGGATGTCCAACATTCGAAACCATTTTCGAATGTTCAACGTCCGAAAAACCCTTCAATTCGGATGTTCAACACCCGAAAATGGGAATGTGAACGTTAAATTTTTGGCCTCTTTTCGAATGTTAAACATTCGAAAAACCCTCCAATTCAGTTATTCAACATCCAAACAAAGGGTAAAATCATCTTTTTTTAAAATTTACGTTATAAAAGGTAAAAACCGGACATA
Source organism: Amborella trichopoda (assembly GCF_000471905.2). Next base: position 1,150,089 of record NW_006498246.1, read on the forward strand.
CATGTAATAACATAAACTATTTGGTACATCCACAATAACGTAAAGTATAAAGGATATGTATGTAATTTTCCCTATTTTTTAAGTCCTCACCTGACTAAGCGACAAGCTTATGGATGAAGAACACAAATCTTAGTGAGAAGATGATAGAATCCTTTAATCTAGATCCTCCATCTCGATCTAAAACCCATACTAGCCATAATGCTTTGGAGCACATTTCAGTCCACCTTATCGTAAGCTTTTTCAAAGTCTATCTTACAGAGAGAGCCCGATTTTTCTCTCTGATTCTAGAATGTATAAATTATTGAGATACCAAAATGTTATTCATAATTTATCTGTCTTTTATGAAAGCAGATTGAGGACCTTGAACACCCAGGTGGATCACCTTTCACAATCTAATAGCAAGTATCTTTGCAATGATTCTATAAAAACTACCCAATAAGCTAATGGGGCGTATGTTTTTCACATCCTCAATTACCTTATTCTTAGGAATCAAGGCAATGAAGGTGGAATTTATTGCCACATTAATTTTACCTCTCCAATAGAATTTCTCCAACAGTTGAACTAGATCATCTTTTAAGAGATCCCAGAATGTTTGAAAGAAGGCTAAGGGAAAACCATCAGGTTCCAGAGCTTTGTCTCTCCCAAGATAAAAAACTGCCCCCTTAATTTCTTCTTCATTAAAATTTCTTTCTAGCCAAAGTGCTTGAACTGGGGGTAGTTTCACAAATGGTAGGTGTTGAATAGACATAATTATCTCATTATCCGCCAAGAAAGCCTTCTTAAAATGGCTTACCAAAGCATTTTCAAGGGCTGGTCCATATTCACATTTTACCCCTTGAATTTTTAGGTTTCGGATGGAATTACTCATTCTTCTGGCATTGACAATAGCATTTTTTGTATTTTTATTCCCTTCCTTCAACCACTTCACTTTACATCTCTGTTTCTAATGAATCTCTTATAACTTGAGTAATTCCTTGTACTTTGCTACCCATAAACTTCTATTACTTACTTGTTCCGGGTTCCAGAATTTTCCTAGAAACTGCAAATTATCCATCTCCTCAATACAATATTTTGCCGCAATAATTTTAGACTGCAAATCTCCTCATATAAATTTTCTCCAACATATAATTTTTTCTTTTAGCAATTGTATTTTTTTTGTTATCTGAAAACCTTTCCAACCATCCACTACTGTATGTTTCCAAAATTCCTCAACTAAAGAAATAGGAGAACCCTCTAAAAGCCAAGTCAACTCTAATCTAAAGGGAGCATGACCAAAAGAAAGCCATCCGAATTTAGGAGAAGAGGTACATGGTCTGAGCCAATTTTGGATAGGACCTTAACCCCCAACTTTGGAAAGAAATAAGTAAACTCAGAAGTAAGTAAAAATCTATCTAGCCTCGTAAGCACATGGTCATTCAAATTGTAATTAGACCAAGTGTAGTTAGCTCCGATTGAAGGAATATCAATCAACTCATGCTCATGAATAAAGGATTTAAAGAGACGCATGCAATGAGATATAGAAGGATTGGAAGAACATTCACTAGGCCAACATATGACATTGAAATCTCCACAAATATGCCACAACAAATTGAAGGTGCCAAAAGCAGCATAAAGTTCATAAAAAAGATAAAGCACATCTTTGATCTGCTCTATTAGGACCATAAACCACCGTTAAGCACCAAGAAAAGTTATCCAATGGTCCTTAAAAGACAACTGAAATATTTCTTTTGAGTAATAATATGCTAAGAGGCTACCAAAAAGATGGGTCCCAAAGCAATCACATGGCACTCGACGAACCTGAAGCATCCACACCCAAAAAATCCATAGGTCTATTACCCCAAACCAGACAAACATAAGTAATATTCGGGTACTCCAACTTAGTTTCTTGAAGTAGCAAGAGATCTGGTCTTTCTTTTTATCAAAACGAGAGCACATCTCTCTTGTGTGAAGCGCTGTTGAGACCCCTGACATTCCAACACAAGATTTTCATTCCGTTTAGGTAGCCCTCTCTATGTTTGTTGATCTTAAATTGATAAGCAAACACATAACCAACCGGCTTAGAGTGTGCACGAATTCTAGAGCGTACCTCCCCGCTGTCATAGTTAATGTTGTTTACTAGATTATCAAGCTCCCTTTGAACATGATCTTTTTCTATGGTCTTCTTCCCCTTGCTACAACATAGCCCATCTTCAATTTCTTTCTTATTCTTCAGTTTCAATGCATCCGTGATGTTGTTTAAGGATTCACCGTAGTTAACTAACATAGCATCCAAAACCTTTTCCACTTCCAAAGGATGAATTGCGAGGGCCATCTCCTTATCATTATCATCGAAATCGTCTACATCAGGAAACTCTTCAGTAGGCTCAACAAAATCTTTTGTTAGGGGATCATCTTTCCCAGCATCTCTCAGAAAACGCATGGCAATAGGAGGAACGACGAGTGGCTCACCAGTAAAATCACTTCTTGGTTTACCGGTGATCTTGTTTTATTTCGAATACAAGTATTCTCCTTTGGGAACTGCTGGTCCATTCTCTAGCCAAAACTCTTCCCTATGAGTAGGGATAGCCGCCTCTTCATTTTCATCCTCGGGATTTTCTTCAACATCAAAAACCATTACTGGAAGCTCCAAGTTTTTACCTTTCTTCTGTTTTCTAATCGATTTTAGCATCCCTTTTTGTGAGAAGTCTCTTCATCTCTTCTTCCTTCTCGTTTTGCTTTCTCTATGTGATATTGCAAAGCTTCAAGAGGAAGCAGCAATGACGGTACAGTGTTGAGAGAGAATAGAAAGTGGCCCAAGAAAGGGCATAGGCTGAGGAGACGTTTTACTTGAGAAAACCTTTTAAAGTAAAATGGGTATAAACTGAAGTGTATCTTATACCTATGAATGAATGTTGGAGAAGCATATATTATAGTAATGATGAATGAAAATTTTATGTTTTTTAAGAACTATATTTAGCCCCAAAATTTTACTCTAAATTTTTATTTTACTCGGGCCCGATAAAAACGTATCTTTAATAATTCCCAATTTGCTTCTAGGTTAAGAAGCCACAACAAGTAGGGTCATTTTAGTAATTTGACCCACCTAAGAAGCCCAAATCGAATAACATGAGCACCCTGCTTGTTCAAGGCAGGTCAAATTATTGTAATGTCCCTATTTGGTTAGGATTCCTTAACAAACACGTTTGGACTTTTTAAAAATATTTTTTAGGAGGTATCCCAGTGGAAATAAAAACTAAAAAGCTAATCCACTAATGATATATATTTGTAATTCTTAAAATAAATTCATTTCCGTGTTTCACTGGAGAACCCCGCTATATTCTTAGGCCCGCCAACTTTCCAAAAATAAAAGTTATATACTTCTTTCTTCTTTGAATAAAATTTTTATTTTTATGATGCGGAGATCAGATCAAAATGAGTTAATTAATTAATAGAATGGAAATGTTTCTATGCTTCCCCTACAACATAAAAGTTCTATCCTTCCCCTTATCCAGCCATCCATTATGAATGGAGGGCGAAGATTGCCTCAATCACAATGTCAAGTCTTTACTTTATTTAATTTTTAATTTTCAATTTTTTTTCTATAAGCTATTTTGACACCAAAATTTGGACGTCCATTCCTCTATTAAACTCGCACTAGTGAAAAACATAAAAAAAATATTTTCAATAAAATAAAATGATCAAAATACCCCTGAAAGATTGATTATTGAAAAATTATTTTTCATATTTTTTATAGGTTCGCCCCGATGAGAAGATGGCACGTACCAAATGTCATATTTATACAATATGTATAAAAAAAATAAAAATAAAATATTTTGAGACGTCGGATCTAAGATCAAACGGTAAATGGCTCTCTTGATCAAAATTAGATGGTAAGGGGATGATAGAACTTCTATGTTGTAGGGGAGTGCTTGCCCTTAATAGAAATCATTAGTGATGCTGTAAATTAGATGCATGATGGTTCAAACAAGAAAAAAAAAAATGATTTTGATAAGTGACCGTGGGAAAAGTTATGCATTTACCACCAAAAAGTAAAAAGAAAGTTACGTACATGACATATTTTTCCAACTAATCTCCACCTCTTATTTGCAATAGTAATTGTTAACTGGACAAGCCTTTGCCCAGGCCTAGCCCCGCCCTACCTTTCAAGACATGGTTGCCGGCTCTCGGGCCACATTTGTTTCCCAAACCCTACTTTTTTAGGGCCAGGTTGACCGGGACGGGCCACCCCTACGTCACACGGCCGAGTTGGCAGCTAACCATAGTTAAGGGTAGTTAATTGAGATATGGCCTAATTCATTGTTTTTTACTCTATACCACCAACTTAACACGTCCATTTATCTACGCCAACTTAATACAAATCTCATCTAAAGGAGAAAGACCTCTATTCTCCTTTCTTATTACACAAAACACTTAAAACATGAAAACCAAGAGGCACCATTACTATTTGTATTGTTATGGTGCTTCTAACATGCACCAAGAATGTGACTTTTGGCGACAAAAGCACTAAATATGTGACTCTCCTGGTTTCGTTGATCCAAACACCTCTAACACTGGATGAAGATACTCCTCCACCCAAAGGCACTGCAGGAGCTGGCCCCGGACCCGAACCTGGTGTGGGCTACACCCTGGCAGTTGCCCTGGTTATATAGAGCAGCAGTTTGTCCAGTGTAAACAAATTGATAGCCTCCTTTTTGTTTAATAGCAGAACAACCACACTTGCTAACGCGCTCAGCCCTGTTGTTGCACCCTGGCCCAGCCCACACAGTAAAGTGGCTTGCACGCACGGGGCTGGTGGCTAGAGCCATGGCCAAGATGGCCACTAGGGCTATTGTGGACACCATTGAAACCTTCTTCCCCATGAGAGAGGGAGAGAGGATATTGTGGAGAGAGTTTTTAACTGTTTGGGTTGGAGTGAATTGGGGTTGGATGGGCTAATTGAGCTGTGGAGTTGGCCTTCTCCCGTTATCCATTTATAGACTGGCTTTAGGAGGGAGAGCTCATGTAGATCTAGTTTTCCTCTTCTTTTCTTTTCAAACTGACAACTTGGGTTCTTTATAGTAAAATAGTCAAAGTAACTCAGTCCTTTCTCCCTCATTTTTCAAGTAGTGAATACTCAAGGATCTCTCTCTTTCTCTATCTCTCTCTAGTCAAATAACTCACCTCTTCTCTCTCTCTAGTCAAATAACTCACTCGCTTATCTCTCTCTAATTTTCTAATGGAATTGTCCGTAAAAAAAAAAAAAAATCATAAACTATTTATCTTTGGGTCACAATCATTTTTGTCCCTTAAATTTCAAAATATGTGGTTGTAATAGTATCAATGAATAGGTCACAATCATCTAATTTTCTAATGGGATTGTCTACAAAAAGACCATTTATCTTTTGTATATGGAGGTCACAATCATTTTTGTCTCTTAAATTTAAAAAATGTGTGGTTGTAAGAGTGTCATTGAATAGACACCAAGTTCAAAAAAAAAAAAAAAAAAAATCAAACTTCATGACTCACCTCAAATCATCTAATTTGATATCTAATGAGTAGGAATGATTATGATCTCTATCTACAAAAGATAAATGGTCTCTCAGTAGACAATCCCTTTTCTAATAGGGAAGGTTTTCATACTTCTCGTATAGAAGTTCCATATTTACCCTCATCCAGCTGTTCAATTTAGATCAAATAAGCAATTACCGTTTGATCCATATCTGACACCTAAGATTAATTTATTTTTAGTTTATATTTTATGAATTATATGAATATGAAATTTGGTATGTACTCCATTCTCAATGGCCTACACCTAAAAAGAATATGAAAAAATATTATTAATAAAATAAAATGGACAAAATACGTCTAGAACTTTCAGGGGTATTTTGATCATTTTATTTTATCAGGAGTATTTGTTTTATATTTTTACAAGTACGACCTTAAGAGAGGAGTGGATCCCCTAAATTTGGTGTCAAAATGTTTTATAGAAAAAGATTAAAAACAAAACAATGTAGAGACATGGTATTGTAATTGGATCCATCTCAACCGTTCATTCAAATCTGATGGCAAGATAAGGGGAAATATATAATTACTGTACATTAGGGGACGTATAGAAAGCTTGCCCCGAAAATTCACCTTTGGTCTTTGTTCTAAGCTAACTAACCCATTATGGGATAAAAATAATGAGAAAAGGGAGAAAAAGAAAGCAACGTGCACTCTATTTAATTACCCAGAAAAAACCCAGCAGTTTAAAAAAAGGATCGGTGCCTCGGATCGGGAACCCTAAAAACCCATCCAGATAGGTAAATCAGCGTTTCAGATCGGGAATCGACTGAATTGGTTAGATTCGGCCTTAAAAAAATTCAAAAACTTTATTAAAAATCATTATAAAGGTTGTTTTTTATGAATCCAATAAGAAATGAGGGTACTACATTAATACTTTTTTTTTGTTTGCATCAATATGTGAATATTGAGATGTTCTTTCTCTGTATGAAGATTCTCATCAAACATTTATTAAAACCTAATTAAATACAATATTATACATTGAAATTAGAATTATTGGTTTGTAATTTATTAGTTTATCAGCATATTACTATAAAAATAAGAATAAATTTGAAATTTGTCTTATAATATCATCTAATTTAAAAATCTAATTTACAACTATAACAAAAATTAATACATTGTATTGTTTATAATGTAAATAAATTAATAAATAAAATATAAGATTTGATGATCATTGTAATTAATATAATAATTAATCACAATATTATAATAAATGTGATTCAAAAATCAAGGGTAAGACCCTCACAAATAAATAAATCTAATGTACAATAATTAGTGTTGATAGAAATATAGAATTTAGTAATATAAAATTGCAATTATATTTTAATAAAATTAGAAAAATAAATAAAGAAATTTATATTTACCATGGGGGATAATTGATAAAGCAACTTGAAATAAATTCTAAAGTGGTATGATCTAGTGTTATGTTTCTCTCTTAAAATATCCCATAAACTAGTTTTTTGGTTTTTAATGTTCAATAAGCCAGTATTATTATTGGATCGGGTGATTAAAATAATCCCATATCGCCGAAATAGTAATAGTTTCATAAATTAGTTTTTTTAATGGCTACGAATATGGGATTATGTTAATTGCCGCATAGAACCCGATCTGAAGATTAAAATAAAACTATTTCGTAGACATTAAATGATGGACACAGTTTCCATGTATCCAACCCGCATATTGTAGAAATGTGGGCTTGGCAATAAATATATTTTTTAAATATAATTTGATCTTAATTTTTAGAGAATATATAATATTTACCATGGAGATCATGAATATGAAAAAAAATTAAAACTAGAAATAATAATTATATTAAGAAAACATTTTGACTGTTAGTTGCACTTGTTTTTAGATGGACCACCTATTTGCATCCATCTTTGAGATAGATGCTTTATACCTCAGGAGCGCATATTGTAGAAACGCGCTCCAGCCCGCATGAAACAATTTTCCTTTAAAAAATATTTTTTACAAGCACAAGGAAAAATAATATATTACATAATTTATATTGTAAATAAATTAATGAATATAATGCCAGATTTGGGTGTATAATTATTATTGATAATAAACATGATTCAAGAATTTCTATATAAACAACTTAATACATTTCAAAATTATATCAATTTTTATTGTTATATAAAATAAGTTATTGTAATAATAACAAATTAACAATAAATTATTTGTTAATATTTATAAAAATTAAAATATATTATTTATAAATACAATCTAGACTAAATATGAAAATAATATAATGACCATCTACCATTGATTTTATTTCTAAAAATGGAAGCATCCAAAAGCCGCCATCTACCATTCATCCTAGTGTCTAATGGCAAAGAAGAGCAACTCCTTTGCAATGGAATTTCAAAGTAGACAAATGGTGACTTCCAATTAAGGGTAGCCGTTAGCATAAAGTTGACAAAACAACATAGGTTGAGAGTAGCCTGTTTATGTTAGCATAAAGTTGACAAAATAACATACGGGTAGCAATGGGAGAGAGCGAATATGGGATTATTTGAAATAAGAAGAATGGACAATTGTGCCACATGGAAGAGTAAGTTAATGTTTAACGCCTATAAAACCACTAACAGTTGCCATACTCGTGTGCAAGTTTGGGGGAGGCATAATTTAATTTTTATTTTATGAAATTTTTTTGAAATATCCGAATCATCATCCAAATCCCGTTACATGGCGGGAGCTGAAACGATCCTATCCAGTTGATAACCGATGATTCGAATCACCAGATTCCGAATCGAATCGAATTTTTAAAACACTGATTTATCCCTACCGTTTCATGGCTGGACCCCCCCAACCTGCAATCTACGTACCCCACCGACGTTCACTCAGTTTTGCCTCTTTGTCCCTGTCCCTGCCCCTGCCCCTGCCCCTCATGCCAAATTTAAAGCTTTCATCTTTTTGTGCTTGACTACATCACCTTCTCCCTCCAATTAATGCATACACGTGTTTTTTTTTTGAAAAATTATAAATAACTTTTTATCTCGCTTTCTTTTTACAATTACATTATAATTTAAGAAACAAAGACCCGGTTTCTATGCGGCCAAGCCTACATTTGTAGAAATACGTATTTATTAATAAATCTACGCAGCTATTAATAAATTTATTTTTGAGATGAATGTTTGGACTTAATTTTTAAAGACATATAATCTCTACCATAAAAATCATAAATATGAAGAAATAAGTAAATTTGAAGAACTAAAAATAATAATTTTAATAAAAATACATTTGAAACGTTAGTTTTTATTGTTTTTAAATGAAACACCCACTTGCATCTTCTTTAAAATAGAGGTTGTACACTTTTTGGACCCATATGTAGCTTTCCATGTAATTTTCCCTTGTCTCGTACATCCTATAGCACAAGAGGACAATAAGCTATGAAAACTCATTTCAATAATGAAATGCGAACATAATATCGACGCAATCGTTATCAGGACTAGTATGAGGGGAGACTCCAATTTAAGACAGAGAATCCAAAGGAATATCCGAATCCAGGGAAAGACCAACAAAGGGAACTCGTGGTCCACATTGTTCCACGTAGGACAACCCCCCTGTGTCCAAAAACTCGTGGCGTATACGTGGTCGTACCCACATGTGCCACATTTCATTGCTGAAATGACTGTTTATAGATTATTGTCCTTTAGGTCCATAGGATGTACCGTCTGTAAGGACTATGCTCTATCGAAACAAAAAAAAATTGCATGGAAAATTGTTTTATGTGGGTTGGTACGCATTTTTACATACGAGGTCCGTAAAGCGTAAAGCATTTATTTTAAAGATGATACAAAGAGGTGTTTCACTTAAAAATAATGAAAATTAATGATTCAAATGTTTTTAATTAGAGTTATTATTTTTAGGTTTTAAAATTTATTTATCTTTTCATATTCATGATCTCCATGTAAAAATTATATGTTTTAAAAAATTAAATCTTAAAATCCATCTCAAAAGTAAATTTATTAATAGGCCCTCATTTATCTATATACGGGTTTGGCCATATAAAAATCGAGTCCAAATTACATATATGTATTTTCTTGGACAACCTCCCCAACCACTTTTTAAACCCCTCACTAAATTCCAATAGTATTTTGTACGGCATTTACCTCAGTTAAAAAGTGAGCTCAATTAAAGACCAAAATACCCTTTCTATTAAGTAAGATCCATGCCCTTTTTTTCCTCCTAGTACGGTTAAGCAGTTCTTAGTTGCAGTTCAACACTTTCTTAGAGCGGTTCGGTAGTTTTCAATGGCTGACCGATAGTTGTTAGTAGTAGTCCAGCAATGTTTTTTTTAGATGCACTCTTTGATCAATTTGATAATGTGGTCCGACAGTTCTCAATTGCTGTCCGACACGTTCTTAGAGCAGTTTTAACAGTTTTCAATTGTGGTCCAACATCTATTAGTTGCAATCCAGTAATGTTTACTCTGGATGCACTCTCCGCTCCAGCAATTTGGTAATACGGTCCGACAGTTCTTAGTTGCGATTTAGCACTTTCCTAGCGCGGTCTGACAATTTTCAATGGCGATCCGGCATTTGTTTTGACTCAATGTTGTTCGATTTGAGCCCGTTTGGCAAAAATATGTGTTGGACCATCTTTGGTGATTCAACACCTATGGGCACTGTGCGTCAAGGTGCGTGGGAAGATGGATTTTCGTTCTCACACCTATGACATTTCCCGCACACCTTGAGTCGAAGGTGTTTTAGTCATTACCCCTAAAAACAAAGCAAAGCCTTACCTAATCCTCCTCTTGAGAGCGATCTAAGCATCAAAGTATATGTGATATAACTAAAATCAATTTCTACTACTCACAACTTTAAGGTTTTTCATAATGGTCAAGGTCGATATGATCGATTTTAAGGTTTTTCAATGCCAGAATTTCAATTTTTGGTAATTTTGAGGTATGTTGTACTTATTTTGATACGGTTGCCCTTCTATCAAACCATTTTCCTATTTCATAACTAAAATATCTTTTCATAACTTGTCATCATGTGATTCTTTTCCGTCATTTTGGTTAAAGGAAAATTGTTTGGTAAACTAGTCGGCTCGTACTATTTTTGTACAGTCTTTCTACAAAATATATTTCAAAGATGTATTTTCAATCCAAAATTTTAGGGTTTGATAACATCAATCACGACAATGATCAAAATTTATTTTATTTTTTTTCAAAAATATAAATGTTATTTTTTGAATTCCTTTCTTCCCAATCCATTTTAATTTTTAGTGGATGTAACATTTTCTAACATCCATCTTAGAAATGGACATTGGACAGACAAGCCACCGCACGGTAATAGGTGGGTAGGCAGACTAACCAAAATTGTGTCCCTTTGTCGCTATTCTTGCTTTCAATGCCACCATTATTCTTTCCACTGCATGCCCTATCCCATGCCAGCAGATAAGAATACTATACACCTGTTTGACGCTCACTCTCTCTCCAACTTGACTAGTGACGGGCACTCAGCATAAACAAATGCAATTCATGATATTAAATCAATTTTAAGTTTTTGATATAAAATGTGCAACTCTAAAGTCTAAACTTAGCTACTATAATGGAGATATAACAGCCTTTTAATAGTATTAAATTAAAAAAGGGATTGTATATTATGCGACCATTTATTTTTTGTACAAGGTGATCACAATTATTTTTAATCATTAAATATGAAATCCAATAAGTGAAAGTGTGTTTAACATTCAAGAAATTTTGTTTTGGATATTGTGTCTGAACAATAACACATTTTTAATCACCCAATTTTAAATCTAACAGTCAACGATAATTGTGACCTCTTTGTATCCAAAGTAAATAATCTAACTGTATGCATTTCCATTAAACAATAGTAGAATACAAACATAACCGAATAATTTTTAAAGAAAAGGAAGAAAGTGGCGATAGGCCAATCACAACTTTTTTTTTTCTTTTTTTTGTCCGTATTTTGAAATTGATACCTGCCGTTTCACCCTTACATAATGGCAAACGTGTTTAATAGAGGGGTTAGTCTTTTGCACGTACCATACATTTATTCCCTTGGGATATGTTTTTATGGAAACTGAATCAATATATACTTTCTAAAAGAAAATTTCATATGGAGAATTGTTTCATGCGGGCTGGACCACGTTTCTACAATATGCAGTCCAAAGGTATAAAGCATCCACTTTAAAGATGGATACAAATTGATGGTCCATCTATAAACAAGTGTAACTAACGGTCCAAATATTTTCTTAATATAATTATCATTTCTAGTATCTCCATATTAAAGATTATATAGTCTTTAAAAATTAGGATCAAATTATATTTAAAAAATATATCTATTGCCAAGCCTGCATTTATACAATATATGGGCTGGCCGCATAGAAACCGTGTCCATTGCATATATTCCAGTATATAGTTTCCAGTGAATGTATTTATGATAAATGAATAAATTATATTTGGAGAAAAATTAGCATGAGCTATATCTTCCTCATTGAGAACTCTACCATAAAGGCCCATGTCTTACTTTAGTTGAATGACTAGGTGTTCAACTCCTTAATGCCGAACAATCTAGTTGAATAGTTAAGAAGTTTTCTACTCCTAAGGGCTCATTTGGCTCCTTGGTTAACAAACCCAAAATTTGAATCAAAACCAATTTTGGTTATGTTAACACCTGGTTATTCAAACAAATTTTGTTTGGATGGTTTTGAATGGTACCCATATTATGCAAATCTCATGTTTTTGTATATCCTGGTTTGCTATTCGGGGTCGCTTGGTATGCGTAAAAGTTTGACAATAAAATATTTACATAAAAAGAATTTACATATGCAAATAGTTTATAGGAAAAGATTACTTAAGCATGCTTTTTCTTATGTTTGGCAAAACACAAACAGAAATAGGCACACAAAGAGAGAACACGTCAGATTTGAAATTTGAGATAGTTTTTCTTTCTAAAATTTTTGTGATAGTTTTGTTAGAAACTCAGAATACTATAGAGAACTCTTACTTTATTGATTGATCAAGAATATACAAGGCCCTATATAGATTTACGACTAACAGTTCTGGATAAACACCAATAGTTATTGATAATTACTAACTAATCTTGACATACCTATTGACACCTAACTTTATCAAGAGATATATATACCCATATACATACATATTCATACTGATATGTATCCATAATGATACATATCAATACTAACAAGCTATCCATATGCTAACACTTCCCCTCAAACTCAAGATGCTTTGACACAAAGCAGCTGGAGTTTTTTGTTTTTTGTTTTTTTTGTTTTTTGAGTAAATCAGTGGGGTAGAAGCCCCCTACCCAGTTTTCAATAATCCAATATAGAAAAAATTACATGATATAATTTTATAACCCTACAGTAGGGTAATTGCGCCACATCATGAAGTAAAAGAAGATGAAAGAAATCGAGAGGTTTGGGGAGCCAAATGGTGGCTTTCGTGAAAATTGTAGCCTTCTTTGCAAGACATCAGCCACCATATTAACCTCACGATAGATATGTCATATGGACCATGAAATATTATGAAGCTTGAACTCACAATTAGCAGCTATGTTATGGAGAGCCTATAGAGGTTTATATTTACCTTGTATAACCTGAACAAGTAAGGATGAGTCACTTTCAATTTATAAGGGCAAACATTCCATTTGAATAGCTAAATCGACGCCCTCTGCTAAACCACGAAATTCTGCATAATTATTGGAAGCATTGCCAAGGGGAACATAGATTGCAGCAATAAACGAGCCGTCATCGCCTCTAATAACACCCCCACAACCGGCTCTATTTGGATTCTGAAAAGAAGACTCATCAATATTAAACTTAAACTACTGCACATGTGGGAATGACCATGCTATTGTTGTGGGTAATTTGATTCTTTGCTCCTGCCATGTAAGTAAAAAATTCTCAGTAATAACCTTCTCTGGGATATGATAACTCCACACCTTAGCATTTGCCAAATCCCGAACATGGCAAGTAATCCTTCTAATCAATTTTTGATGTGTGAGTATCCGGCCTTGAAACATATGATGATTTTGCTCCTCCTAAATCATCCATATTGTTGTCAAAAATAAAGAATGCGAAATGCTAGTGATGCCTTCAGACTTAAACCTAAATGCTAACCATTTTCTTAAAGTTGCTACAATAGAGTAGTCTGGGGTAAAACGTTTACCGCATCTCTATGCTACTAACCTCCATATTCCTTGTGAAAAAATGCATTCAAGCAGCAGGTGAGAGCTGTTGTTATCAGAAGAAAGACAAAGGGCATACAGAAGCAAGGGTGATGCCCCTACGCTGCATGAGAGAGGAGGTAGGAAGACGGTGGTGTAGGCTTAGCTAAGAGAACAACAAGTTGCATAAACGAACGAGTTGGATCTTTAAGTCTTCAAGTGCATGGTGTGACCAATAGAAGGAATGGTCTCCATGCTCAAATTGCTTGAACAACAAGCACAAAATGACACTTGGAAGAGCCAACATAACTCGGTGGGGATCTGAGATAGATTCAACAACTCGCAGTTCAAGACAGATTCAACAACTTGTAGTCCATAACTCAGGCTAGAACAGAGATAAAGGCTGTTTCGCAGAGAGTCGAAACACAACTCGGTAGACAGTTGAAACATACTCGGCAGAGAATCGAGACATGACTTGGAGGCTTTTGGTAGTGCTTCATTAGTCTATGAGTTTCTCTCACTAAACTGAGAGTGTCGATTGATTCAACTAATGGTTTAAAAAACGAATCGGTGCCATGGATCAAGCACCCTAAAACCCATTTGGATTGGTGAATCAGTGATCCAGATCGAGAATCGGCCGATTCGGTCAGATTAAGCTTTAAAATAATCCAAAAAAATTAGTAAAATTCATTATAAATATTGTTTTTTAGGAATCCAATAAGAAATCGGGGTACTACGTTATTATTATTATTTTTTATCAATATGTGAATATTGAGATGTTTTTTCTTTGTATGAACTTATTTAAACCATGACATTTACATAACATAAAACAAAAATCATAGAATTATCATGGATGTAGTATATAATACATAGACTACAATAAAGAATGACTTAAATCGATGAAAAATAGCCACCAAAATCTCGAATTGGTGGAAAATATTATATAGTGAAATTGAAATTGTTGGTTTACATTTTATAATTATTTTATTATACAAATAATAACAAATCCAATCTTTTAATTTTTTTACAATAAATACTTGTTGTATTACCTTTGATATTTTTTTTAACAAAAACATTTTTTTTCTTATGATAATAATCTTTTATTTTGATAACAAAAATAAATTTTTGTTGTATCACTTCTTTTTTCTTTTCTTTTTTTATAAGAACCACATTTTTTTTTTTACAAAAACAATTTATTTTTTTGTATAAATAAATTATTTTTTAAAAGTAAATTTTTATTTGTTTGTGAGGGAACGATGGAACCTAGTTAGGAGTTGGTCCTGCGACGTCCAAAGAAGTAAACGACGCGCTAACCACCACATTAAACATTCATTTGTAATATTGGTGGGCCACCTAATAATTATATTATATCTCTTTCTCAGCTATTACCTTACCACAATTATTCCACATCAAACGCACAGAAAAAATCTCGTGAGAATAAATACTATTCTGCTAACGTTACCTGTTGCGTGTGAAACACATGCAGTAGTGTGGGACCTGTGACGAGGGACACATGACCTTTAACAGTAAATGGTCATTTTAACTCAAAAAATTACAAAAGTGCCCCCTACTATTCATGCCGTCATGCGTGTGCAGAACTGGCGAACCGCTGGCGATTTACTGTACATAATCGTCGGTTCTTCTTTAGAACCGGGCGATTCTCCGTTTTACAAAAGAATCGACATGGGATGATCGATTCCCTTTTCCAATCGACCGATTACGCGTCGACTCGACGACTTTTAAAACACTGGATTCAACCATGGACGAAAAAAAGAGCTGAAGTTTTTGTGCAAAGGAGAAGTCTTTTCATGCAGTGGAGGCGAGTGGTGTTGAGAGCACACGTAGGGCTCATGTGCAAACAAAAGTCACAAAAGTGCGAACTGAGGCGAGTGCTGTTGAGAGCACAGGTAGGGCTCATGTGCAAACAAAAATCACAAAAGTGCGAACAAAATCACAAAATACTGGTGTGCATAGGTAGGGGTTCAAAATCAGAGAGCTTGGATAAAAACATGGAGCCAGGGATCTCGTGCATGACGGTTTTTGTGCAAGGTAGAAAGGAGGGGCTAAAAATCAAGGGATCAGTATACCAAAGTTTTGCACGCACGTCAACACTAGGAAATCTCCTGGTGGAGAGAAGGAATGTGTGGGATCTGCTGGGAGTGAACTATGGAGATCTATTGGGAATGAACTATGAGAGGACTCTCTCTTTCAATGGGAACAAACTCTTCTTCTTCTTCGAGAGAGAGAGGGAGGCAACAACTTGAAGAAATTGAATGAAGATAGGCATATCCAAAGGCCAAGGCTGAGGCAGCAAAGTACCAAAAGCTTCTTGCCAGCAAGCTCAAGGCTTAGCGTGAGAGGAGGAGCAAGAGCTTTGCCAAGCTAAGAAGAGATCGAGGTTATCCACTATATCTAAGCTCGTCAATGGCATAGGGTTGTAGTCAGAAACACATGAAGAAACATAGAGAGAGAAAACCAGATTACTTAGGTGAGAGACTTTGCGTTTAGAGAGCTGATACCATGATGCAACCTCATATCTGAGGTGCGAGCTCAGATCTTGAAGTTGCGAACTCAAATCTTGAGGTTGAGGAGCCTATAACTCTAATATTATGTTAGACGCTCATAATACTGTAGAGAACTCTCACTTTATTGATTGATCAAGAATATACACGGCTCCGTATAAATATACGGCTAACAATTTTGGATAGACACCAACAGTTATTGATAATTACTAACTAATCTTGAGATACCTATTGACACCTAACCTTATCAAGAGATATATATACTTATAGGGAAATGTTTTTATGCTTCCCTTATAGCATAGAAGTTTTATCCTCCCCTTACTATCCAGTCGTCCAATTTTGATCAAGAGAGCCACTCGCCGTTTGATCTTAAATCGGATGTCTCAAAGTATTTTATTTTTATTTATTTTTATATGAATTGTATGAATATGAAATTTGGTACGTGCTATCTTATCATTGGGCGCACTTATAAAAAATATTAAAAATAATTTTTCGATAAAATATAATGACCAAATTACCCCTTAAAAATTTCAAGGTATTTTGGTCTTTTTATTTTATTGAAAAATTATTTGTTTTTATATTTTTCGCTAGTGCAAGTTTAATAGAGGAATGGACATCCAAAATTTGGTATCAAAATAGTTTATAAAAAAAAAATTAAAAATAAAAGAGTGTAGAGACTTGACATTGTGATTGGAGCAATCTTAGCTCTCCATTCAAAATGGATGGTTGGATAAGGTGGAGGATAATACTGCTATGTTGTAGGGGAAGCACAGAAAAAAATTAAAAATAAAAGAGTGTAGAGACGTGACATTGTGATTGGAGCAATCTTAGCTCTCCATTCAGAATGGATGGTTGGATAAGGTAGAGGATAATACTGCTATGTTGTAGGGGAAGCATAGAAAGCTTGTCCATAT
>NW_006498246.1:1175990-1192675 GCF_000471905.2 Amborella trichopoda
GTCACTAGTTCAAATAGGGTGGAATTGATGTTGCTATGTGAAATCCTAATTTGGAGAATTTTTGTTTTAAAATTGTCGAGTGGCATCCATTGATGTTGCTCTGTTAAGTGATTGATTTTTTTTCATTAGGTTTGTTTACTTTCAATGATCAAGCATTTTGGTTTGTTACTGGTTCAAACAGGGTGGAATTCATGTTGCTCTGTGAAGTCCTAATTTTGAGATTTTTTGTTTTAAAATTGTCGAGTGGCATCCATTGATGTTGCTCCGTTAAGTGATTGATTTTTTTTCATTAGGTTTGTTTACTTGCAATCATCAAGCATTTTGGTTTGTTAATGGTTCAAACAGGGTGGAATTGATGTTGCTCTGTGGAGAGTTATGGGCTTCATCATAGAGGTGGTGATGGTTGTTGTTACTGTTGTGGTCATTGTTAAAATTATTATTGACATATTTGCAATGAATGTTATGATGTGCTTGAAATACGTACTTATTTAGTCATTTATAGTGTGGTACTGATACGATTATTGTAGGCCCTAACAATGTCATTTGATTCTACAAGTAATTGAGGATATACAACTCGATGATGCCCAAAGTGCAGTATAGATTGTGCTAAAAAACCGTCAGCAAGCCAAAATAACCTGAACATGATGTACTATAAATGTTCTATATGTGGGTTTTTCCAATGGTGTGATGAATATAATACCGTCGTGGAAAATTTCAATTTAAGACGATGCAATACACGATAGTGGAATCTAATGCAAGAATCAGAAGAACGTGTCATGCTCAATCAAGAAACAAGTGTTGGCAATGATACGATACTCGTTGCCATAGAGCGCACGCATCAATTCTTACTCGGTGCCTTTGGGTATTTACAATAATTTTTGTATTTTTTGTGTATAATAAATGTGTGCTTGCTTGCACTCATTTTTTTTATTTTTATAGTTCTGATTAGAAACATGTGATACTTTTTGACTTGGAATTGCTTTTTTACTAAGGGTTGCTTTTTTACTAATGTAATTATTTCTGACGTAGAATTCAACTTATTCTCTTTTTATGGAAAATGTTGTAATTGAAAGTAACAAAAGGGTTCTTTTGGTAATGTAAACATATATTATTTGCCATGCAACTCCAATTCAAGGATATTATCTCAAGGACATTATGTATTGATTTTTTATTGTGTGTTGATAGCGAGCGAGAGTTCAAGCATCAATAATTTATTTAAATGGGTGGGTTGATCATTTGAACTATGGCCAATGCGATTGTGCCATTTATTGAGGGCTATAAAAAAAATGTTCTATAAAAGCTGAAATTCAGGCATGTGAAAGCATGCCATTCTTTCTTACTGTTGCAAGGGATAGATGTCTTTTCAGTCATTGCTATTCAAAATTGTGTTGTAAATTTTCTATATAGTCGTATATACTTCAGCCTTCATTGAGACGCTTCTATTCTTATAGTGGTCATTGAGGGCTTCATTGAGACGCTTCATTGAGGGCTTCATTAAGGGCTTCATTGAGACGCTTTATTGAGAGCTTCATTGATCCGCTTCTATTTCATTGAGGGCCTCTACTTCATTTAGATCTTCATTTAGGGCTTCTATTTCATTGAGATCTTAATTGAGGGCTTATTCATTGAGGGCTTCTTCATTAAGGGCTGCTTCTTCATTGAGGGCTTCGTCTTCATTGAGGGCTTCTTCTTCATTGAGATCTTCATTGAGGGCCGCTATTTCATTGAGGGCTTTATTGAGATGCTTCTATTTCATTGAGGGCTTCTATTTCATTGAACGCTTCATTGAGGGCTTCTATTTCATTGAGACGCTTCTATTTCATTATAGTGCAAGTTCATGCTGGTGAAATGAATTATAAGGAGTGAAATATGGACAGTAGATTTTTAAATAGATATTGTCAGGTGGCCGCTTATTTGACTTAGAGCTGGTCCAGAGTGTTAATTTGAGAATTGAAACAAATCGAGAAATGTATATCCCTTTAGTAGGAATATTTGCAAAATTACCATAATAAACATGTGAGTGGCATACTAGGTGCTCACATGTTTAAAGAATGCCCCTGGTAAAAGAATGCCTATGTAAATAACATGCTAGGTACCCACATGTTAAAAGAATGCTTTTGTAAAAAACCTATCGTAAGTCCCAAACCCAATTGGGGACTATTGCCATATTTTTGGTTTTTCAAGCCACATATCATACAAAATCTGTCATAAATTCCAAACCCAAGCGAGCACATTTTTGCATTTCCATAATGGTATGTACAGATTACAACCCTATATAGCTAAACATCTTTTAGATTTTCCTGATACTTTGACATCTGTAAAGCAAATCCAACAATTCCTAGGCATTGTAAATTATATGTCCCTTTTTATTCCTAAATTTTCTTTGTTTACCAGTTTCCTTTATCTTCTGTTAAAGAAAAAAGCACCACCATGGAAACAAAAACAGACTGAATGTGTTTAGGAGCTCAAAAGATTATATAGAAATTTGCCTTCTTTGAAAATCCCTTTCAATGGAAAAAGAGTTTTACAAACTGACGCATCAGATGAATTTTGGGCATGTATTTTACTTGAGCAGAATGGAAAAGACAGAATGATTTGTGGCTATAAAAGTGGAAAATTTAAAGAATCAGAAATGCATTACCATTCTACTTTTAAAGAAGTACTGGCTGTCAAACGATGAATTGAGAAGTTCCAATTTCATCTTATTGGGCGCAATTTTCTTGTAGAAATTGATTTATCTGCTTTCCCAAACATGTTAAAATTCAAAAATAAAATACTTCAAAATCCTCAGTTACTGAGATGGTTAAATTGGTTTTCCCAATGGAATTTTGAATACAAACATATCTCTGGGAAAAGCAATGTTTTAGCAGACATGTTTTCAAGGAAAAAGTTTTCAGACCAGCAGCTTCTCCCAATAATTCCTTTTTTGGGTGCCATTATCAGCATTGATGACAATCAACAAGATCTCCCTGATGAAATTTATGAAGTAATCCTTAGGAAAACTATGGATTCAAGGAATAATCTAATGCAACAAAAAATGCATAAAACAGTATTAAGAAACCATGGAGATTGTTTTCAAGGAATTCGATGCCATCCAAACTATCCATTCCTATCCTTATTCCAGACTAGACATTACTACAATATGCTAAAAGAAGTTATTTGCTTTCTTTGGTATCTTACCCAAAACCACCACATATGTTTTAACTTTCATGTAAGAAAACTCTTATCCTACCTTAGACATTGTCATTTCCTACAATAGAATAATTACCAATATCCCAATCCTCGAGCCTTAAACTTTTATAAATTTCTTATAAAGCAATACCATTATAACTAGTGGTTTGAATCATTTGGACATCCTCATAAACCTTATATCATTATAGCCTTCCACCAAGATCTCAATCCCCAAGTTTATTCTGAACATACTTACATCACCCAACATCCCATTATTGAAACCATTGGATGGTATGATTCTAATTTTTTAAGTTTATGGCTATTTCAGACTGAGTTATGGAAAGAATTAAAGATCATCATGTGTTATATTAACAGAACCCAGCCAGAATGGATTCCTGTAGATGTTTATACGGGAAATACAATATGGGCTGATGATACACCCAGAGAAGCAGCTTTACTCCATCAGCTTCATTTATGGCTTGTAGACCACCCTCCTCCTGCAGAACCAGAAGACAATTCAAGTGATGACTCATATACTGGACCATCCCATAGCCCTCCCTCATCATCAAGTTATGATTCGGATGGATACCCTTATGATCTCTACCCTGACACAGATTGAGGCCGCACTCATCCTTGAAGCCATACTAGATTGAGGCCGCACTCTTCCTTGAAGCCGTACCAGACTGAGGCCGCAAGACACTGTAGCTCACTATTTTGTCGGCAGACACTGTAACTCACTATTTTGTCGGCAGACACTGTAGCTCACTATTTTGTCAGTAGGCACTGTTCATCAACTTTTTACTGTTCATGTCGGGACACTTGGCACTGTTCATCAGCTTTTTACTGATCATGTTGGGACACCTTACACTATTTGTCGGCCACCGACCACTGTAGATCAACTTTTCACTGTACATAAGGCCACCTGTCCAGGCCAACTGTACTTTTTATATTTGTTTTAGAATCCGCCTTTCATGTCTGGGGTCTATAAATACCTCTTCATGGTATTTGTAATGGCTAGAGTGCTTCTAGAGCCTCTCAGCCTTAGTTTTCTTTGGTGTGCTTCACTTCTTTACTTCCTGCCTAGCTTTCTTCCTTGCTTCTGTTTTCCGCTGTAATGTGCCTTTATGCTTGGAAGATCTTTGCATCCCTTTGTATGATCTTGTAAATTCCGGTGTGCATGTTTAGTATTCTTTTGTCTGTTTAGATTATTTTAGATTATTTGTTTATGCACATTTATATTGGTATCAGAGCCTGGATTATGCTGTTGAGATTATTTTAGTACACTATTGGCTGGATTAATCTATAGTCCGTATTCGGATTAGTATGCTCTGCGTCTGCGAAGCTGGTCTACGATCTCTCGCATCAGAAAACAGAATACGAATTAAAGGTTAATTTATTAAAGTGAAGTTTATATTTCATTGTCAATACTTTCTGAGGTTTATTTAACAGGAACTCTGAAATCGGCAAGAGGCCTGGAGTGGAGTTCATACTTTATAAACCTGAGAAGGAAAGTTGGCCTTAAACCTATTTGTATTTTTTAACAGTCAACTCTGTACAATAATTTTAAAAAATGGCAGATGATAGTATTTCTGATACTTCTGTTGATTTTCCTTCTTCTTCTTCCCCTGATTTAGGACCCATGTTTTCAAAACAGGAACATCTTTTTGAAATAACATATACACCTGAAAAGTTTTTTGAAACCTGTTCTCAATTGATCAATCCTTATCACGTTTATGATAAATCAAGTTTGAATTGGACTAAATGAATCAAGAAACTTTGTGGGAAAAAGAATCCATAAGGCATCAAAGAATATGTTCAAGCCTCTTCTTTTGACCAATACCACATTCCTGCTACTCAAGCTGAGCAATATGTTACCATTACCCTCCCTATAAACCTTTTTCCACAATGGCTTAAAAAAGGATATACCCATATCCATTTTGCAGCCATTAAACTAGCCCTTACCTTTCATGGTAAAAAAGGAATGGAAGCAGTAACTAGAATAGCTTTGTTAGATACCAGGTTTTGAGAATATCAGCATGCCTGCATCGGTACAATCCTACCTTAAATGCTGGTACCATCTTTGTTACCTTCTTTCCTGACTTTAATATTCCTGTTAAAGATCCCCATTTGAGCTCTGCTTTTAAAGTTCAACTCCAGATCACAGGAACCAGACAAATTGAAACTTCTTCTGTAGCCACACTCCATTATCAAATGGTGTATAGGCTTCGGAATCATGCTTTCGTTATTATCACACCCTTACCCCCTAAATGTGAAAACACTGCCTTATTCATTAAAGTTGATAATAACTCCCAACCTATTGGCTATTATATCCCGAGACAGATATTAATGGAAAGATTGCTTGAGTTAATTCCATCCACTTGGGTTACCAACTATGAAAACCTACAAACCCAATGTCAGTATGTGATACAGTCTGAATCCAGAATGACGAGGATGCCAGATGGAATGGTTCAAATCAATTTTTAGTCTTCAAAGGATAATGATTCTCAAACCAGGGAAATATTCCCTACATAGTTTCAAGGTCTTCTTGAAAAGTACCAGTGGTTGCTTTTGACAAATATAGAAATCCTATTTATGAACAAAAGACCTATGACGGTCACAATTGGTTTGATTGTTGTAACTGTTCTACATGTCTCCAAACTGAAGAAGATTTTGATGAAAAGTCAAAACAGAAAAATAAAAAGAAAAAATCTTCTCAGCAAAAGCTTCATGAAAAATTTCTTAATGGAGATCCAAAAGTTGGACTTCTTGGTGAAAGTTCAGGCAAGTGGGATTATTACGTAACCTATGACAGTCAAAAACAAAAATTCTCTGAATCTTCAGAATCTTGTAAAAATCATCCCTACTGGATGGGATGATCAGGATGCTGCTTTTAATAAACAAAGTCAAGTTGCTGAATGTTTGATGTTCGATCCTCAAAGTTCTAATTATTCTAGTAATTTTCCTCCACTACATGATTATGAAAAAATTCAAGATAATGAAAGGCATGTATGGAAGATCAAAAACCCAAATACCAGGAATTCTGCAAGTATGTTAAAAACAGTCTTTCCTGCTGAAGCGAGTCTTAACTGGCAAGCTGAGAATGCAAAGTCTCAGAACTTAGCATTGCTTCGGATAGAAGAACAACAAACTCATATGTCTTCTCAGTTACAGGGTTTGACTGTATAATTATGCAATTAAAAGAAAGGATACAAATGTTGCATGAGCAATTAATACAGATTTTACATTATGTGAAGGATAGTTATCATCAGTCTTATTTGCTTGATCAGAAAGAAAAAGAGAAAGCATTTTTGGAAAAACAGCTTCATAGTCTTGAAAGAGATATTTGGATGAAGTCTCAGTCTCAGTTTCCATACCAGTCCCAGTTCAGACCATTCTATTCAAGCCCTTATGTCCCAAGTTATCTAACCTTAAAAAACCCTGATCCTTTTCCTCCCACAAGAACCTTATACCCTCATACTGGTTTAATTCCACCAAGGAACTTTGGTTTTAGGCCTTTCATCTCTTTTGAAGAAGAAAGACGTTTCCCTGAAGAGATGTTCTTTTCTCTATTAAGGAAAAAACCAAATACTTCCCAACTAAGTTCATCTCAGACCCCAGCACCTAATCCTCCTGTACCCAATCCTCCATCCATTACACAACCTATTCTTGAACCTCTTGCTCAAACTTCCTTTTCCATTCCCCAAAAGAAAGAAACTCAAATGATCCAAGCATCTGATACTGACTCAGATGTAGCAGCGTCATCAGTTTCACCACAGAGTTTAATCTCCCCTAAACCTTTGCAAGATATGAGTACCTTTTTAAAAAATTTAACCAGAACACCAGAATTAAACCACCACATAGAAACCCAATCCTCTGATTCTGTAACAGATTTCTTTGAAACCTCTAGCCATAACTTCTCCTCTTCCTCTTCTCATGACCCTTTGTTGCTAAATGAACCCATGGAACTTGACCCAGACCCTATAATTGATGAAGAAGTCAGACCTCCAGTTCAACCAGAACCTCACCCTTCCTATGGAGATTTATCTAAAGGATTCACTCTTGATGACATTCCTCCTTCAAAATGGAATGATAGATTTTGTGAAATTTAAGGATGGATGCATGTAGAAATGCTTAATCCTGCTAATACCTTGACAAGCACCATTAGTAAAGTCATTGTAAGACTGCGAGGAAGACTATTTGATTGGTACATCAATCTCGGAGAATATCGTCAAACTCAGTTAAGAAATTGTGAGTCAATTGTTGAATTCCTTAATTATTTGGTATCTGAATTTATAGGTCCTGTTAAACATGAGCAAATTACTGCACAAGAAGAATTCTTTCAGCTTAAATGTTGTTTATTCAAAAGACATGACCTTGGGAAACATTTTTCAAAAATGAATAAACGATACCATAAAATTGGAGGTATTGATGATGTGAATTTAAAGCAATTCTATCTTGAGTCTATTCCTCCAACCCTTAATAAGGAAGCAACAAAAACAATGGAAAACCAAGGTCTCACAATTCAGAATGTCAGTTTTGGTGAGATTTATCAGTTTGTACTCCATTCTTTAGAAAGATATGTAACCAAGTTGAATTTGTGAAGCAGATGAAAAAGAATAAGCATCTCCTAGGCAAATCTTGTGACAAGCCTCATTTGAAGATCAAGTGTGAACCAGAAAAATAATATGTTTGTCCTCTTGAAAAAAGAAGAAGTCTGAGCAACAGAGAAAAAAGAAGAAATTTAAGAGATTTAAATATCTTCACAGTTCCAGATTTTGAAAAAACAAAAAAAAGGAGATCGTTCTTATGTCAGTGAAAAAAAAAGACATTTTGCCAAAGATTGCCCGAACCAGAAAAAGAAAAAGAAAATCATCAGTCTTTTATCCCATGTCTTGGACGAAGAAATTGAAGATGATTTAGAGTCAGTATTCTCTCTTGATGATTAGCAAAATGATGAAACATTGATATCAATTTCATATGCAGATGATTTTGAACTCAATGAGATAAGCAATACTCCTGAGATACTGTCTCCACAACCTGAAATTCCTGAAATACACAGTATACCTTTTCAACCTACCCCAATAGCCCTTGTACAAATCCTTCATGAATACTATTCCAAACCTTTGACAATCCAAGCCTTTTTCGATACTGGCGCATTGGCTAGCATTCTTAAACCTTATTTACTTCCAAAACAATTTTGGGAAACTTGCAATCAAACTTTTAGAGCTGCTAACGGTGAAAAATTTACCATCACCCAAATTAGTAAACCAGTCCTTATCAAATTATTTCCAAAAGTTGTTATCCACCACAAACTCTTAGGCTCCTATTTACCCAATAAAGACATCCTATTAGGATTTGATGTTCTACACGAAGTAAAACTTCAGTGGACCTCCAAAGGCCTTCATTTTAGAAATATGACCTTACCCTGGATTGCTAGTATAGACCAAATCCAAACCTTAGAAACTGTTAGACAAAAGATCATATCTAATTGTTGTGCAAATTCCCATTCGAAATTCCTTAAAAAAAGCACCAATCCACTCTGGAGAAACCAAAACTTCTATGTTAAACTCCCTTTCAAAAAAAATGAAGACATCAATTCTACCAAAGCCTCTCACAGAAGGTTTAAATCTTGATTTGTTGGAAAAATCCAAACAAGAAATTCATGATCTGATCAAGGAAGGCTTAATTGAATCAACTAGTTCTCCATGGGCATGTGAAGCCTTTTATGTCAATAAAAGAACAGAACAAACCCGAGGAAAACTTAGATTAGTCATCGACTATCAACCATTGAGTACCTTTCTTACAAATGATAAATTTCCTTTGCCTAACCAGATTGGTTTATTTTCTCAGATATCTCATGCTCATATATTTTCAAAATTTGATTTAAAGTCAGGATTTTGACAGATAGGCATACTCCGAGATGATAGATCAAAAACAACCTTTTGTCTTCCAAATTATCATTTTCAATGGGCTGTTATGCCCTTTGGTTTAAAAAATGCACCCAGTTATTTTCAAAAAGATTTAACCACTATTTTTTAACCAATCTCAGCACAAGCTTTGATATATATAGATGACATTCTACTATTCTCCCCTGATCTTGAAAGTCATGTTACTCTCTTAGATAAGTTCTATTCCCTTTGCTGTAAATATGGTATCATGCTCTCTGAAAAAAAGTGTGTCTTTGCTACTACAGAAATAGATCTTCTTCATGCTTATGATAAATCAAGTTTGAATTGGACTAAACAAATCAAGAAACTTTGTGGGAAAAAGAATCCAGAAGCCATCAAAGAATATGTTCAAGCCTCTTCTTTTGACCAACACCACATTCCTGCTACTTAAGCTGAGCAGTATGTTACCATTACCCTTCCTAGAAACATTTTTCCTCAATGGCTTAAAGAAGGATATACCCATATCCATTTTGGAGCCATTAAACTAGCCCTTACCTTTCATGGTCGAAAAGGAATGGAAGCAGTAACCAGAATCTTGTGAAATCATCCCCACTGGATGGGATGATCAGGATGATGCCTTTAATAAACAAAGTCAAGTTGTTGAATGTTTGATGTTTGATCCTCAAAGTTCTAATTATTCTAGTAATTTTCCTTCATAACATGATTATGAAAAAATTCATGCTAATGAAAAGCATGTATGGAAGATCAAAAACCCAAATACCAAGGATTCTGTAGGTATGTTAAAAACTGTCTCTATGAAGGATATTTATCAGCAGTCATATTTGCTTGATCAGAAAGGAAAAGAGAAAGCATTTTTGGAAAAACAGCTTCATAGTCTTGAAAGAGATCTTTGGATGAAGTCTCAGTCTCAATCTCCATACCAGTCCCAGTTCAGACCATTATTTTCAAGCCCTTATGTCCCAAGTTATCCAACCTTAAAAAACCCTGATCCTTTTCCTCCCACAAGAACCTTATACCCTCCTACTGGTTTAATCATACCAAGGAACTTTGGTTTTAGGTCTTTCAGCTCTTTTGAAGAAAAAAGACGTTTCCATGAAGAGATGTTCTTTCCTCAATTAAGGAAAAAACCGAACACTTCCCAACCAAGTTCATCTCAGACCCCAACACCTAATCCTCCTGTACCCAATCCTCCATCCACTACACAACCTATTCTTGAACCTCCTACTCAAACTTCCTTTTCCATTCCCCAAAAGAAAGAAACTCAAATGATCCAAGCATCTGATACTGATTCAGATGTAGTTGCTTCATCAGTTTCACCACAGAGTTTAACCTCCCCTGAACCTTTGCAAGATATGAGTACTTTTTTAAAAAATTTAACTAGACAACCAGAATTAAACCTCCACACAGAAACCCAATCCTCTGATTCTATAACAGATTTCTCTAAAACCTCTAGCCATAACTTCTCCTCTTCCTCTTCTCATGACCCTTTGTTGCTAAATGAACCCATGGAACCTGACCCTGACCCTATAATTGATGAAGAAGTCAGACCTCCAGTTCAACCAGAACCTCACCCTTCCTATGGAGATTCATCTAAATGATTCACTCTGGATGACATTCCTCCTTCAAAATGGAATGATAGATTTTGTGAAATTCAAGGATGGATGCATGCAGAAATGCTTAATCCTGCTAATACCTTGACAAGCACCATTAGTAAAGTCATTGTAAGACTGCGAGGAAGATTATTTGATTGGTACATCAATCTCGAAGAATATCGCCAAACTCAGTTAATAAATTGTGAGTCAATTGTTGAATTCCTTAATTATTTGGTATCTGAATTTACAGATCCTGTTAAACATGAACAAATTACTGCACGAGAAGAATTCTTTCAGCTTAAATGTTGTTCATTCAAAAGACATGACCTTGAGAAACATTTTTCAAAAATGAATAAACGATACCATAAAATTGGAGGTATTGATGATGTGAATTTAAAACAATTCTATCTTGAGTCTATTCCTCCAACCCTTAATAAGGAAGTAACAAAAACAATGGAAAACCAAGGTCTCAAAATTCAGAATGTCAGTTTTGATGAGATTTATCAGTTTGTACTCTATGCTTTAGAAAGATTATGTAACCAAGTTGAATTTGTGAAGCAGATGAAAAAGAATAAGCATCTCCTAAGAAAATCTTGTGACAAGCCTCATTTGAAGATCAAGTGTGAACTAGAAAATCCTATTATTAGAAATTTGGAGCGTGGGTACATCTTAGTGAGGTGCACCTAATAAAAATATGAAAAAAAATTATTCGTAAAATATAAATTGACCAAAATATCCCCAAAAATTTATAGGGGTATTTTGATCAATTTATATTTTATGAATTATTTTTTTCATATTTTAATTAGGTTCCCCTCACTAAGAGTACACACGCTCCGAATTTCAGATCATTCAGATTTGTAGAAAAAAAATGAAAAATGAAACACTATCGGACAATCGTGACCGTTCGATGAACTTTGGACGGTGATGATGAGAGTAGGTGAAATCATTGTTCATTTTCACCCATGGACACTATTGTCCGGTAGTGTTTCATTTTTTATTTTTGTTGTACAAATTGGGATGATCTAAAATTTGGAGCGTGTGTACATCTGAGTGAGACGCACCTAATTAAAATATGAAAAATAATTAATTTGCAAAAAATAACAAAAATACCCCTACAACGTTTTGGGGGTATTTTGGTTAATTTATTTTATGTAAAATATTTTTTTGATATTTTTTGTAGATTCGCCTATTTTTTATGAACACACGGTCGAAATTTTAAATCATTCCAATTTGTAAAACAAAAAAGTAAAATGAAATACTAATGGACAATCGTGACCGTGTGATGAAAGTAGGCGAAATCACTATTCATTTTCGCCTATAGGCGTTTTGTAGTATCTTCCTATATATATATATATATTACAAGAGTACTAGGTTTTATTAAATCAAAAGGAAATTGCAATACAATATTCGAAATAAATAAAGAGACAACCAACGACACAGAAAATTAAATGGAGAGTAGAATAGACATTACTATTAGAAACTAGTAGCATTATATTAGTGGTTAAAAGATAATTAATGCTTTATATAGATGATATCATTTTTCACTATAGTTAACAAATCAATTTCTTTCTTTCAAGAAAGTTAAATTTACTCTTGATTTATTACCTACGATACCCTTAAATAAAATAGTTACTAAATTGTTCAATAAGGGTATCAAGTGTCCAAAACAATTGAGTATATTAAAAAGATACTACATGTGTGGGAGTACCTCAAAAAGATTTATATGAGTTGGTGAGTATAAGAACCCACTAACTCATGAATGCCCATCTTTAAAATGGATGTAGTGTAGAGTACACCGGACCAAAATAACATATGGACAATGCAAAAAAAGAGGCAAAAAAATAAATTTTAAATTTTACATTTTTTTTAAAAAATAAGGCCAAGGCTTTAAGAAAAATGTAAAGCCTTAATTCAAACCTAACCCAAAATTATAGTTTTAGTGTTTGAAAACCTCCAAATCGATCATTTTTTTCTTGATCATTGTGGTTGTGAAAGAAAAAGGAGTTCAAACCCTAAAAATAATGTACATTGTAATACACTATCTAAACCATCCATTTTTAAGGGCTCTTGACCTACACAATTAATACTTTTGTAAGCTATAAATTTTATAATCGGTGTGAACATAGATTTTAAGGCCATACGATTTTGGGACGAGATTCTGAGGTGAGGCTTTGCTATTTTGTCCTCTCAGGTCTAAGCCTTAGAATATGGTCTAAGCCTTATAGAAACCCATCCAATTTTAAAAGTTTTATTTCTTTTCATATTCATGATCATGTTTAGATCATGAATCCCCAAAAATTTGGATAAAAAAACCCCTTCTCGGTAAATTTTAGATGACGAGCATATTCAGGTTGGCCGACTCCGTGGCACGTTTGATTTGCGTATAAATGTAAAAATATTTTCTAAAAAATATTTTCACATGAAAAAAAATTATCATGCGATCAAATGTAGGAATATTTTTATACCAATTGTTCTTAGTACATATTTTCACACCAATTAACAACTAATTGACATAAAAATATTCTTACTTAACTACATGAAAAAAAATTTCATAAAAAAATATTTTCCCACGAACCAAACGTAACATAAACCTAGTGTTATAAGGAAGATTGATATTTAAAAACATAAGAGGGAATAATACCCCAATCAGGGGTGGCAATGGACCAAGACTTAACCAGAGACTTGAGGGGTATACCCAAACCGGGTCTGAGTATAGGTCCAAAAATTGGACCCAAGGGATCAAGTCTGGATCCAATCTTAGACCCTTATACTATTGGGGTCCAACTCTGGTAATATTTTATGGGTCTCAATATATAAAATATATTTTAAATACAATTACATAGATATTTTAATTTTTGCATTAGGTCCAATTCCATCAGGGTCTGAGTCTGTGTTTGTGTTTGTGTTTGTGTCCCACACTATATTTTTGGGTTTGGGTCTGTCCAGGTCGATCCGACCCGACCCGACCCCTCCCTGCTCTGGCACAGTCTTGCAAATGAACATGAGCGCTCCATTTACACGATTTACACCTATATACAGCCAAATAACTTCTACTTTCAGCACAACGTCAACATTTCAGCCGAAATTCCGGCTGCTTCATACGTGTTGCAATATTTCGTGTGAAGTCCGCACACTGCCGAAATTTCGGCGCCATCAAACGCTAAAACTCCTCTGCATCGAGTGACCCGTGTACCCACCCAAACTACACCAACTGTTACTCTTCCTCACCCCTAACCCCAACCCCAACCCTAACCCTAACTCCACCGCCTCAGCTTCCGGCCACCCAGCCGCACCAGTGTCGGCCCATTCACTCGGCTCAGTGGCAGGGCCGCGCACCGCCGCGCGGCAGAGGGGGCACGAGGCGCGCGCACCGAGCCAATGGTCGATGCAGAAGGGGTGGAACGCATGGCCACAGGCGGGAACCATTTTCAACATCTCTCCGTCCTCGAATTCGCCCAAGCACACAGCGCACGAGCCCCCGGCGCGCGATGGGAGCATCGGAAGCTTGCGCAGCGCGATCCGGTCGAGGCCCTGCGTGGTGCCCGGGAGGCGGGCTTGCGGTCGCGGCGCCGCTGCAGGCCTAGAGAAAGAGAGGCGACTCATGTAGAGAGAGAGGAGGGCCATAAAGAAGAGGGCGGCGAAGAGTGCGAAGACGCTGATGGCTGAGGTGAAGCTGGGCTCCATGCTTTGTTGCTGTTGGGTTGTTGAATTTGTGGCTTTTGAAGGGAATAGAGTGGGAGTTAAGGGGAGCGATGGGTCAAAGTCCCCCAGTAGTCTTCGGGGTGGGCGTTGATGGTGATGATGAACGGTCATGATTTGGTCCTTGAATTTTTGCCTTGAAGCCCTTGCTCGTTGTTTGCTTCTCACTTTTGCATCTGAAATTGGTAGCTGGTTGGTCAGAGGAGGGAAAGAAGGATAAGAGTGTTCACCACAAGAAAGATATCAGTGTTCACCACTAATAGCCACAAGTGATGTGTGACTTAAAGGATCAGATCATCTTTTGAATGATTATCATTGAGAATGTTCCAGGTCATTTAATTTTAATGTGGAATTGGTTTGATAAGGCTGCAGCCCTATCGAAATAAGTATACGCCTCATCTCATAACTATCAAAAATTGCAATTTAAGTGTTGAAAACAGTGTTTAAAAAACCGTCGAGTCGAACCGGACTTGGGAATCAACAGTAGACGTCTCGAATCGCTCAAAAAACGGAGAATCGTCTTGTTCTAGAGAGAACCGAGTGATTCTGTACAGTGACTCGTCGATTCACTATGCAGAATCGGCAAGTCCCGTGAAGAACACGGGCTGCACAGTGTTCTTCACGGGATTCTTCAAAATTTATCATTTTTTGATCATTTTTCTTGTTTTTTTGACATGGGATCTAATACGCAGGTTTTAAACAACTTTATTCCAGTTTTTTCACGGATTAAATGTTTGAGAAATTTTGTGTTTTTGGATCACGAAAGTTGCATTTTTAGGGTTCCCGCCTTTCCTTGTGTTTCATGCCAAATAGGGTATAAATCTGTCAAAATTTGTAGGCATTTTGATCGTAAAGTTGTTCATGAAAACCTTCTGTTACGAATTTGTGATAATCGTTGAGAAAAACAGAGTTATTTGGAGATTGAAGGATCGGGTTCACAAAACCAGGTAAGAAGTTTGGGTTTTTTTTTTTTTTCTGCTGTATGATTTCACTGCATATTTTGAAGATAATGAGTTCAATTTGTAGGGTTTTTAATCTTTATTGTGTCTATTATGATTTAACATATTCAATTTTATGTAATTTGGTCAATTACAGCATGAATTTTTAGATGAACACAATGATGTTTGTGGAAAAACATTTCTGCTGTTTTTTTTTTTTTTCCACCTTTCGATTTTTTGTTCATGATATATTACAAATAATGTATTAGATTTTTAGCGTTTTTAATCGTTATAGTGTTGTTTATAATTAGATGTATTCAATTTGATCTGATGTATTCAATTTGAGCTTCATTTTTTAGATTCAATGACTCTTGTCTGTGAAGAAAAGAACTGTGTTTTTTTTTTTTTCTCAATTTAATCGATTTGATTTGATTTATTCATGATAATGTGTTCAAAATTTAGGGTTTTGATTCCTTATGTTGTTGTTTATCAGAAAATGTACTCAATTAGACGTAATTTATTCACTTAGAGGTGGATTTTTGGGTTAAAATGGCTTATGTAAGATGGCTCTGTGGAGAACAAATTTTATTTATTTATTTATTTATTTATTTTTTATTTTTTGAAATCCATGATCGAATTTTTTGTAATCCATGATCGAATTGTTTTTTTTTTTTTTTGTAATCCATGATCGAATTTTTTGTTTTTTGTTTTTTTTTTTGTAACCCATGATTGAATTTTTTGTAATCCATGATCGAAATTTTTGTTTTTGTTTTTTGTAGTCCATGATCGAATTTTTTGTTTTTTGCTTTTTTTGTAACCCATGATAGAGTTTTTATAATCCATGATTGAATTTTTTGTAATCCATGATCGAATTGTTTTTTTTTTTTGTAATCCATGATCGAATTTTATGTTTTTTTTTTTTGTAATCCATGATCGAGTTTTATGTAATCCAAGATCGAATTTTTTGTAATCCATGATTGAAGTTTTTGTAATCCATGATTGAATTTTTTGAAAATTTGTGATTTTTTTTTAATCCATGATCAAATTTTTTTTGTAATCTATGATCGAATTTTTTGAAAATTTGTGATTTTTTTTTTTTAATCCATGATCGAATTTTTTGAAAATTTGTGATTTTTTTTTTTTAATCCATGATCGATTTTTTTGAAAATTTGTGATTTTTTTTATTTAATCTATGATCGAATTTTTTTTTGTAATCAATGCTCGAATTTTTTGCAAATTTGTGATTTTTTTTTTTTAATCCATGATCGAATTTTTTGAAAATTTGTGATTTTTTTTTTAATCCGTAATTGAATTTTTTTTTGTAATAAATGATCGAATTTTTTGAAAATTTGTTAAATTTTTTTTTTTAATCCATG